>CAKNWW010332951.1:0-18518 GCA_932074435.1 Andricus kollari
ATTATTTAAACGTTTAAAGAAACGTTTTGCGAAAACAAAGAAAGAAACGGTTAGTGATTATTATCATAGAACGCAGGGGCTGTTAAACAGGGCAACACACGCTTTACAGGAAAAATACACTGATAATTACATTAAGAGCACACACAATTCGGCGCAATTTGAGAAAAGCGATATCGGTCCTCACCTATAGGGTGACACAACAACCCTCCTTGAATAGTGATCAATAAAACGGACAAGGTGAAAGGAGCCAGACCTCCTAGACAATGATCTCACTATAAGAAATAGTCTTTCCACCCCGAGCAGAGATGTTTTCTCAAGGTACCTGTTATGAAAAATGCGATGTTAAATTCTGTATACCCTTCGCCAATGTTCCAGCAAATCCCTGAATACCATCCTGGCTATCCCTTCCCGCCTTTCCCATACCCAAAGTATCATTTTCCATATCCGTATTACCCATACATGCCCTATGCGGATTCTGAAACAAAGAAAAATGACGCAAAGTTACCACGGAGCATTTCCGGTACCTTCTGGCAGTAAGCAGAAAAATTTAAACTTTAATCTAGCTATTTTTTTTAAATGTTATCAATTTTCTTGACCAGAGTAGTAGTTAATGTGTCGATCCTGTGTTCAGGTTAATAAACGACCAGTTGAATGAAAAACTCAAGATCTACACTTTAATCTAGCTAGTTGGTTCCAAATCCGGAACCAATTAGAAGATTCACCAGAAGTCATGTGGATCGCCACGGTATTTCACAATCTGAAGGGATCCTTCCTGGTGGATCCAGCGTCAGGGGTCAATATCATAAAAGTCCAAGCGATACGAGGAGAACTCTGAAACATGTCAAATGTGCTTTAAACACAATACTATTGTCAGGGTCTCTAAGCCAGTAACGCCAATTCCGTTTGTAGACGAAGATTTAACGAAGAAAAAAGAAGATTAAGGTCGGAAATTAAACCGTTTATTCGCATATTAAGGATTTAACAACGAACTCGTCAAGCAACAAACTCGACCCTGCCTTTACTGAAGGAAATTCATGTAAGCATGTAGACATCAGTTCGTTCATCGGATGCTCTATGTTGATCCAGAGCTCGATGAGCAATCCGACGGTGATGTACTTAGAATCCACTCCGACCAATCCTTCCCCCACCGTGCGGAAGGACTCATAACCCCTTGCGGAAGCTCAGAGACATCCGATCATCGTGACGTCTGAACAGTTCAAACCTAGTAAAACGAAACCGACTACTCTGCCTAAGCTACTTGCGCACCCAACTACCAAGAAACTGGACAAAAGTACCAAACCCCAAGCAGCACATCAGCTGAATTCGAGAAAGATGGCAAGGCCAGTTCTAAATCTAGACGAAAGTTTCTGACCCTGAGCGGTTTGAAGGCGCATAACATGGACGGAAGCACAATTGCATCAAGGCTACAATATCGCAACCCTAGACTCAAAGTTACAAAAATCCCCTCACCTTCAAAGGCAATGGCCCACCTAGAAGTGCATCCCCGCGTTTATCCTTAAAGACTCCATGAATACCTTCTTTATGCGATACCTATGTTTAGCCATACATTGACGGGGCTAGAGTTCCTGATTCAAAAGTAATTAAGAACGTTCGAAACAATTGAAGAAGCGAGATCCCTGCAGATAATTTTAAGATAACGGATTTACGCTCAGAGTGAAAAGCATCCTAAAAACTTTTAAGCACATCGAAAAACACTGCAGGAGGCCGACGACTTGAATAAATCATGTCAACCAGAGGTCCACACAAACTTAGGCTGTATAAAGGTCGTAGCACCACAGCGACACAACAGCGTGCGTTTCACGGGCATTCCCGAAGAAAGTAACTCTCATCACATGAAAGACCCTGTATTAAAATAGGGCTCGCCAGATTCAAAACTGAACATTTAGGTACCCTATATAGACCCTCATAATACACCTCGGAATGAAAAACAAGGATCCTCAGAAATCTGCTGACATGAAACTGAAGATTCTAACATAAACCATCAATGGAAAGAGCTACTGACCTTCGAATTCGATCGCCAAGTTCCTGGTGGCTACCAGGCTTCTTGATCTACAAGACCTCTGGTAAAGCCGACCTTAGAAGGGACAAGTCCAGGCCAACCATAACGGTCGATACAAAACGAATTATGTTGCTGTACAAACGAGACGTCTCGAGGAACTTGACGAGAAGAACGTGATTGTTGGTCTAGGGCATTAACATGTCATATGTTAAATTAAGGGGACTTGCTTTTTTCGCTGCCCTAAGATAAAATGCGCCACACCGTTGCCTCTATTCTCTGGAGTGGTAGTAATCAGATCACTCTTTGTCATGGCGGGATTGAAAAGCCCCCCGAGGACTTAAGACAAGAAATAATAATGAAATGTCATGAGAGTCTAGCAGGATGACATAAAGGCATGACAAAAACGTATAGGCGCTTCCGAGAACGATTAACATGGGCCGGCCTGCGGGACCAAATAAACATCTGCATACGGAATTTCTGTAGTTTTCTAAAGTAGAAACTTATGAGAGCCCGTACGTGCGAGCCAATGGTGATCACCGATATACCATTTGGCGTATTTGACAAAGTGTCTCTTGACACTGTAGAAAAACTCCCTACAACCCTGAATTGGAACCAGCATATACTAACTGTGCAGGCCAACTTTAGCAGGTATTGCATAGCGATAAACATTCCGTTGCTACTCACCTCTTTTCTCACTACGATGCACCGAAGTGTATCCGGAATGATCGAGGAGAAGCCTTTGTGACAGAAATGATGCGAAAATGGAAAACCTTTTTGACGTAAAACAATTGGCGACTTCCGGGTATCGTCATCAAACGAATGGATCCTTGGAGGAAAGCCATATAGTCTTAACAAATTATATAAAACATTACGCGAATGACTACGACAACAGGGACAGACTGCTCCCATTCGCTATGTTTGCATTAAACACCTCGTTTGCACCTCAGGACTACCTGGAACCTGTTACACGTACTCTCATGACCTAATCTTCCGATTAAACGAGATTCGAAAAATCTCCGCAAAGAATCTAATTTATACAAAGGAAAGATCATATAAGTACTATGATCGAAAGGCTAGCCCGCGAAACGCGAAAGTGAATGATCTAGTATACCTGATTAAGGATGTAAGCGATGAAAAATTCGATCATAAAGTCCATGATTATCCAAGGATTATCTTGTTCCAAAATAATTCCGGTGTGGTACACTGCTCAAATAATTCTTTTATCTCTTTACAAATTTCCCCATTTTATTCTGGGACTAATAAAATTCACTACAAAATAACTTCGATAGTTAATTTCAAGAATTCTCTATTAAAGAAATCCAGAATCACCCATGCCGAAATAACGCTATGGTGGCAATCGAAATCTTGAACATCGTAACCTAAAAACAAGGGCGGTGAAAATACCGTAACACATGCCGATGCTTCCTTATATGTGCATTTACTGCTTCTAACCTTAAATAAATACTATACTGTAATCAAATGTAATTTAATTAAAGGTATAAATAAATTGTGTTTGATAAACTTGAAATTAAGTAAACCAACGAGTATCCAGACGCAAGGTTTGTTCATAGGGAAGAAAATAAAATCAGTATTATTCAATTTACCTAAAACGTATGGACCTTGTCTTTGGACCGTACTGAGAGAGTAAGAATCTCATGCGAAGGAGTGTTAGTGTCTGGAGACTCGCTGTTTTCATGGAAGTTCAAAAATATCAGAATTTCGTTGAGACATATGGACACAGAAAAAAAAATCTCTGCTGGAGAATTGCAACGTGACTAGGCAAACTTTCTAGGAAACATGATGTTGCTGAAAAACGCTTGAAGGACATTTGCCTGGAGATGGAAAAACTGGAACGTAGGACCAAACACCTTCATCAACAAAACCTACCGACGAATATCAGACAACGGATTTCTGCCAGGAATGGTGATACTAGCAACTATTAGACGCAACAGTTAATAAAGTGAATGATGCGCAACAGAATTTTTCTCACGTCATTGGGCAACAAACCCATGTTTTGAGAGCTGATCTCGAGCAAATACATCCAAGAGAAGAAAATCAAGAAAGACAGCTTAATCAGTTTAAACTTGATTTACACATTACTGCAGGGACGCTTAATCAAATTAGAGATTATACGCCATAAATCAACTACACGAACCAACCAACCAACTAGAGGTTGTGTATGGACATGTACAGGACCATGTTCCCAAACTCATGTCATCAAGAAATTGGCATAATAATGAACATCAACGATCATGGTGAGGAATGGATCTTCAAGGTTCCTGCTGAATATGTCACAACTATGGCAACAAATGATGATTCGAAGAAACAAATATAATGATTTTTTAATATTTTTATTTAATTTTGATCCAACTTCAGGCTACAAGGATTATTACGTTTCATTTTACAATTTTTTCATTTTATTAATTATACACAGTCTCCAGTAAATCGCCATTTGCATCAACTTCCATAAAAAGGTGTGGGAAGATTGGGTAATATCTGCCTTACATGACATTCCTTAATTTCATCTGATGTCATATTCATGACATCACTGCTTACCATATTTATTTTCATCCTCAAATGATTTCTATCTGTCTTACATATTTCACGAAGAATCCCAGGGTACTTCAATATTGCAAAAACGTCACCATTGGATGTTGATAACAGAATATATTCTTGGTTTGGCGTGATAAAAATTTACCATTTCCTACAATCAAACGAAATTATTTATTGAATGGAAAATAGTCTCTTCAAAACTTGAAGTGCCGATCCTGATTGAGCTCGGGAATGAGCCGAATATATCCAAGTTGTCCAAGTGCATATCCTAGTACTTTATGAGAAGGAATCCTGCCCGAAGTAGAACTGGACACGGCGTGAAGAGGAGGCTACTGAGGAGAAGTCCGGAATGGTGGACTTTGTCTGGCACAAGAAGAAGAACCAGGATAGAGTTTTCCATCGGGATTCCATTCTTTATGTAGTGAATCGTAATTTGAAGAAACTTTAATAAAACTGTTTGGGAACACTGGGTGATTTTTGCCTACTGGACAACACTTTATTTCTTCTGCGGTCAAATTATCAACAGCGCAGCTTATTATATTTATTTTTATTCGCGAATTATTTTCGTTTGTCCTATATATTCCATGAAGAGTCCCACTATAATCCAATATTGCAAAAACGAAACCACTGGATGTTGATAATACAATATACTCTTGGTTTGGCCCAAGCACATAGTTCGTATGATCTATCCGCATTCGAATTGGTTCATAGGCAGGAAAAACGTATCTTCGAAATTCAAATAGCTGGTTCTGGTTTGTGCAAGGAATAAGCCGAACATAGCCAAGATGTTCTATTGAACATCCAAGAACTTGAACAGAAAGAGACCTTCCCCGAGAAGACCTGGACTTGGCACGAAGGGAAAGCTCTTGAGGTGAAGTCCGGTCAGGAGAATGTTGTCTATCAGAAGATGAAGAACCCGGGTTACTTTTGCTATTAGGATTCCATTCGGACTGTAGTGAATCGTAATCTCCTGTAGCTTTAATAAAACTTTGGGGGAAGATTGGGTGATGAATGCCTACTGGACAATCTTGGATTTCATCTGGGGTCAAAATATCAACTGCGCCGCTTATCATATTTACTTTAATTCTCGATTTAGCACTATTTGTCGTAGAAATTGAATGAAGAAGCCCGCTATACTCTAATATTGCAAAAATGTCGCCATTTGAAGTTGATATTACAATATACTCATGGACTGGCACGCGACTAAAGCGCATTCCTCCTATTCGCAACCTAATTTTTTTATCAGCAGGAAAGACGTATCTTCGAAATTCGAATCGTAGGTTCTGATTTCTGCGGGAAATCAGCCGAATGTACCCAAGCTCTCCAAGTGCATATCCAAGTACTTTAGGTGAAGGCGGCCACCCAGGAGGCAACCTGGTTTCGGCATGAAGAGGAGACTTCCGAGGGGAAGTCCGATCAAGTGAATGTGGTCTGTCAGAAGAAGAAAAACCAGGGTTGCGTTCGCTATCAGGATCCCATTCGGACTGTAGTGAGTCGTAATCAGCTGAAGCTTTAATAAAACTTCGGGGGAAGATTGGGCGCTTGTTGCCTACTGGACAATCTCGGATTTCATCTGGGGTCAAAATATCAATTTCGCCGCTTATCATATTTACTTTAATTCTCGCTTTAGCTTTATTTGTCATACAAATTGAACGAAGAAACCCGCTATACTCTAATATTGCAAAAATGTCACCATTTGATGTTGATAATACAATATTTCCGTGGGCTGGCACGGGACCATAGCGTTTTTCTCCTATTCGCAACCTAATTGGATAACCAGCAGGAAAAACGTATCTCCGAAATTCGAATCGTAGATTCTCATTTGTGCGGGGAATAAGCCGAATGTATCCAAGTTGTCCAAGTGTGTATCCAAGTACTTTAAAAGAATGGGGCCTACTAGGAGGTGACCTGTCCCTGGCATGAACTGGGGGCTCCTTAGCAGCCTGAAGTATACGACGAGAAGGTGAAGAGCGACAGTGAACTGGGCGGGGAGTGTCAAGGCAGTCTCTGCTTGACTGGGCACTTAACTCTGCGAAAAGAAATATAGGATTCATGTTTCTTGTTAAAGAAACTTCAAAAAGTGCTTGATACTTTATTCTTGTTTTTGGTATAAAATACTTAAAAATCATAAGTGAAGGATTCTGTAAAGAAAAGTTGTGTTTTGAAAATGTCAGGTTAAAAATGTTTGAAAATGATCTTACTGTTCTAAATTGAGCTTTTCATTTCGATATTTTAACTATCCTCGAATAAATTCGTCCTTGCGATATTGTTCCGAAGATGCTCATTGATACGAATATTAATTAATTATCTTTTTGATTACAGTTTTCTGTCTTATGTCAAATGTCTATATAAAATTTCAAACATAACCTATTAGTCACGTCATTATGGAAAATGCATTTTAGGAACTTTTAGGTATATATGTACTAATAAGACAATATTACAATATTTTCACAATAAATTGCGATTGAGTGAATGAAGTTATAGTATTTGTTATCATCCTGAATCATTTGATAAATTTGCATTTGAAATGCTTTTGTATGGACGATAGCCTATTATTCGTCGGAACATTTCCTACGAATTAAAAACTCCAGCATTTTGTATTACAGTTTGTAACGTAATTTAAGATCCTATAACTTTCAAAACAAGAAATTTGCAAAGATTTTTATTTCCTTTAACACTTCTACGTGTTTACTAAATTTCTTAAAAAATGAAGTTAGACTAATTCTTATCCGTAGCGGAACGATAGACTAATGCTTATTCGTAATGGGATGATAGTCGCTTTCTTAGAGGTAGCGGAACAATAGCCTAAAATTCGTAGAACCCATCGATAAGTAATGAGTAAGTCAGAAATATGACTCATATAAGCTCATATGATCAGCACACAATCGATTTTATAATTCACCCCTACGGAATACATGTATGTATGCTGGCATATTCATGTATGTGTATTTGAGTATTCATTTATGTGTTTTTGTATATTCATGTATGTCAAAAATTTAATAATTCGGAAATGCTTGGCACTAAAAACTTTTTTTTCGGGTCCCTCATGACGTGTATATCTTAGGGTGTGGTTGTGTCGTAATAAAATGAAAAGTTGTTTAATCGCAGAGTTGTGGAAAAATCGTGAATGTTATTATTGTTTCTTAATCTGCATAATATTTCCAATTTTTCAAGAATTTTAAACTAAGTTCATATATGAAAAATTTAATCTCTTATGGAGTCCTGAAAATGAAAAAAATATAGCAGTTCCTAAATGTATGCATAATTCTTTTAGCATTGAAAAACTTTCTTATGTTCAAAAAGTACTTCCGAAACATTAAAAAAATCATGTCATTAAGAAAGACGAGTTGATATTTTTGGAAGTACATTTTAAACATGCGAAAGCTTTTATAGGCTGAAAAAAATTATGTGCAGAGCCTCTAGATATTTTTCAATTGTGAGGGGCCAATAAAAAAATTAATTTTTCCTACAGAAATTCAAAAAACATTTTAAAGAAATTGTGAGAATTTGATACATTATGCAGATTAATAAACAAAAATAACATTTATGATTTTTCCAAATCTGCAATTAAAAAATTATTTCCTTTTATTTCAACTTCGCCCAGCCTCAAGATATTAATTAATAATCAAACATTTTAAAAGATTCCAAAAGAATCCACAAAGAATTTAAAATTTCACATATTTCAAGGATTTCGCAAAAATTTCAAATATTTTAATGTTTGTTAAATTCTTTAAGCTACAAATGTCCTGAAAATCTACATATCTTTTTATATTTATGTTTCATATATTATGTTGTTATAATTAGCAAAATAAATTTTAAATAAGAACAAAGGAAGATACTAATTGAGTGATGTTAAATCTTTGAAAAAATCGTAACACAGTCAAGTTTGATAGCAAATTAATCAGTAATGAAAAAATAAGTGTAATAGGTAAACAGATTTCGACTTTAACTATTCATTGAAGAACGCTAATTAGCAGTAGCGCGTCACGGTGTCGAAAGAACGAGAAAGGACGCCACGAGGCGAGGAAAAATGAGACGTGGAATACCGAGACAGCAGGTATGTCTCTTCTCGTCCTGTCTCGTTCCTCGGGATTTCTCGCCCAGCGGCACACTACTTTGACGTCATAATTTTCGACGAACTAAATATACAAATGGCCATTATATGAATATAAGCTGAAAAGGGGGACTTAATGTTCCCTCAACAGGCATGAGAAATAGCCGTATTTATGCGTGTACTATATAAAATATAATAAAAATGATAGATATATTATATTAGTGTATTCACCAATAGAATTAAAGATGACCGCCAGAGTGAAAACGAAATTATATTCCATCCTCATTTTCGCAATGTAGAGGAAAAACTGATTCATGTTTCAGTGAATAAGTGGGTTGACAAATGTACCTAAAGAATATTGTATTGCATCATCAGAGTACAAATATATACGTAATTAGTAGTTATGTCACGTACATGTGAGATGACGACGTTATTAGTTTCAAGATTGTCCTTCAGAGATACAATTATTAAATTTTTATCTCAAAGGTATTGGTTCACATTGTTTATAAACTATGTATGTAACAAAAAAGATCGTTAAAAATTGAAGTTCCTGGATTCATTTAAGACTACAGAAAAAAGTCAACGTAAAATAAAGAACAAACAATGACATGATAAAATACATAAACTTTGAAATACGTGCGCTTTATTTTGTACTCTTCAAATGAAATCAATTATTTTAATGAAAAAAAAGAAAATCTTACAGCTTTCAAGGTTTTTACGATGAATTATAAAAAAAAATATACACGTAATAAGTGTGAGTAAAGGATAATGAACCACTTGAACATATAAAATTTAAAAAGATGCGTACAAGGAAAACTGCTCGCAGTATGTAAACATATTGAAAAAAAATCTTTGGAAAACGGTACCGTGCTAGGATCGTATGACTTTTTCGATTTACTTGGGAAAAATCGACTTTTTGAAGGTTTAAGTTGAAATACTTTATCAAGAAGTACGCTCGAAAGTTCTAGTTTTTTCGAATCTCTGACACTATGTGTGTCGATAAGTACTCACTATTATTTTATTTCAGAATTGATACCCTTATGTTCGTTATGGATGGTTGATTTTCCGGTCGATTTCGTTGAGCTATGACATTCTTAAATTATGAAATTAATTCCAGAAAATTATATCTTTTAATGATTTACTGAAAAAAATATTTTTTTCAGACAAAAATAAATGTTTCATCAATTTGAAATCTAACTAATATTTTTAAGATGTTGTAACCATAAATAGATGATAACGTCCGAGTTTTTGAATTTGTAATTAATGTAAATATTAATAATAAAGCGATTACTTTGGATAAATAAATTTTAAAGAACAAGACAAAAATCTGCCTCAGACGGGATTTGAACCGAAGTCATCGTTTTAATATCCAAATTTGTAATAATTAAAAATTTTAAAACTCGGACGTTAAACCTATTAATGGTAATGACATCTTCCAAATATTAATTAGATTAAACTGACGTTGATCGAAAATACTACATCTGTCGCAGTGAAGAAATCTTCTGATGTCTCGGTGACGTAATTGGTTAACGATTCACTCATGGATAGTGGCGTTCCCGGTTCAAATCTGGGTACCGAGAATACAATATGTCCTCACGTTAGTACGGACACATGTGTGCTGCGTTCTACTAGCAAGAAGCGGTTCCGATTTGTGCGGGGAATAAGCCGAACATGTCCAAGTTGATCTAGTGCATACCCAAGTTATTTTTAGATCATTTTGGTCACATTTTGGATTAGAAATTACTAAAATGTCAAGGAACTAAGTGTATAAAAACCATACTTTATTTCAGAACCTATCTTACAGCGTGATGCATGAAAAGGTCTGAAAACTAATTTATTACTATTTTTGAACAGGTACAGGTACATCTTAAACATACCGATAATTCGTCTGGAGCACATCACTTAATGGTAATAAAACACACTCTCTCTTACAGTATCAGCAATATCGTGAACCGCTATCTGAATAGCCGCTTTATGTTGCACCTTAGTCTAATAACATGATGTCCGTATCGTTTGAAAATTTATTTTACTGAGTGGAGATCAGGGTTGGTCAGTTACGCACAACTCTGGCGTTTTTGACGTATAATATGTTTTCTACGTAATACACGTGGAAACCCGTAGAAAACCCAGTAAGTTACATTCCAAGATGGCTGACATGCTCAATTATGTATACACGTAACCTTACTTTCCAAATCGATTTGATTTTATGAATTCAATCATCCGAAATAGCAAATAAACAAAAACAAATAAATAATTATGTCTATAATGGGGAAAACTACGTAATATAGTGTAATCCTGTGGCAGGATTTGAATTTCGAGAATTAAAAGGACAGAAAACTGTCGCAAAATGTATACGATGCTACAAAAAGTTATAAAATATGAATTTAAGTGGACTAAAAAGTCACAGGTACCTAATTAATTGGTAATTATTAATCTAAAATGTATTTTTTATATTGAATAGTTATATTATAGGTGAATAAAATATAGGGTATAATGACACGACGCATGCGCCCTACATGTTTTGATTCAGTCGTATGAAATCTAGTAATATTTTTGTTATTTTCTGAAGCCCACTAAAAGATTACTAATATGTAACTAAATCTCAGCGATTTTGCCGGATGAGTGAAGGTCTTTCCACAATGGGAATAATAAGCCGACATGGCATCGACGCACGAAGTAATAAAAAGGAGACTCATAATGCTGTATAAACCGCCCCGAGGGTTGACTGTGGTAACTGCGCCTTTATTGCCAGGTTCACCCGTGAGCATGCGATCTAACTATCTTTCTTGCTTCCGCGAGAAAAAGAGATGGGGGAGCGCAGTGCGCATGCGTCACTGGTTTAGAAGGCTGGCAGTACACGCTTTATGTTGGCAATAAAAGTGCAGTTGCTGTAGTCCCCGTTAGTGCGGCGCTCCTTAGGTAACCGCAGCAATGTTCAAGACATTTGCTTAGCAATTTAGTTAAAGATTAACTAAAGGTCGATTGTTTTCGTGTATCGAGAATATGATAAGTGGATAGATTCTTGGAGCCACTCAAAGCTAAAAGTGGGATGACTCTTGACCGGAGAAAATTAGTACTCAATACAATATGATATTTTTTCACAGTTCTACTGTGCTTTTCTTCGTTTTTTGTTTGTCGAAGATGCAAAGATAAATAGTTTTAGAATCTAATAAGGAAAAATCGTGAAGTGGTCGATATGTTATATTTGTAATATTTCAATAAAAGAAATGCAAAAATACCGTGTCTTTGTACCGCACCAAAGCGCAAAACAAATAGTTCAAAATTTAAAGGCACGAGATAAACTTTTAATTAAAGTGCTGAGTTATCTCGTTTTCCGGAGAGAATAGGAGTCGTGTGCCTCCGGCGTGATTTTTTTCATTCAAAGACACGCATTTGCGAATTTCATTTTCCGGAGAACGATATTATTAAAGAGAGTGTAAATGGTGATATTATTATTATTAGATGGGTTGAGACCGTAACAGCCCCTGACGCTTGGGTAATCCCGTTGCGTCCCCTTGTGAACCTAAGCGTGACCCCAAAGCCCTCTTCATAAAGAGAGGACCGCAGCCACGCTGTTGGCTGATATCTTCGACTCACGGATGCAGTAACTGCCAGTAAGTATTAGACGTTTCCCCGCAATCGCAGGGCAGTGACAAAGGATGTGAGTAGCTGTCTCATCCTCCATTCCGCACAGACGACAGAGAGGACTTTCCGCAGCCCTATCTTATGTCTGTGATATCTGAGATTCCCATGTCCTATAAAGCTTTGAGCCCGAGAGTGTTTTGGCCTGTCTGCAACCATTGACCAAATCCCACTCATTTTGATGTCCCTCAGTCAGCCAACTGTTAATTTCTTCAGTGACTGAACCTACTGGAAATACCTACAACTGGCTCGGGTTCAGTAAACTTTTTTTCTTGCTGCTAGTTCGGCTAGCCCATCCGATATCTCATTGCCCTTGATACCGCTGTGTCCAGGGATTTATAGCAGATTAACTCGGTTTTCCGTCGCTAGCATATTTAGTGCCTCAAAGCACTACCATACTAATAGCGACGTGGTCGTTGTTCCATTCAAGGCCAATATAGCAGCCCTGCTATCTGAGCAGATACGGATGTTTCTTTTGTTGGCATACTCCTTTGCCTTGTAGGCGCACTGGAGTATGGCCATAATCTCAGATTGTAGAACTGTGGCGTGGGACCCTAACTCGATTGTGAAGACCATTCCATTCCTTCTACGGTATACACCAGCTCCTGCATTCTCCTCGTTCCTGGAGCCATATGTGAACCAGTTGTCTCCATCACTGGGCAGGTGTACGTCGCCGTTAACCCATTCCTCTTCCGTGGATAGGCTAACTCGATACTTCTTGTCGAAGAGGTAGCGAGTGACCATTTTGTCCCTGGTCATGTTCAGGGTCGGCCTCGTCGCGATGTCGACTGGGATCTTCACTGCTGTCGAGATCCTTCTGTCATTTACCAAGTTTAGTCTCGAGGCCGCCTTGGCAGCCACGGCCTTGATGGTGAGATGGAGGGGCTCCAACCCTGTTAGTGCCCCCAGTGCCATCGTGGGTGACGACTTCGAGGCACCAGTGATGCTTCTCAAAATCAGTCCCCTGATCCTTTCCAGTCGAGACTTCATAGGGGACAGCTCGACTCTGCTCCACCAGACCATCGCCGCATAGGTTAGCCTGGGTCGCAAGATCCCTGTGTAGATCCACATGATTGTCTCCGGCTTCAAGCCCAAGCTTTTCCCTATGGCTCTCCTGCAGAGCCATATAGTTGTTACTAGCTTCTTGCACTTGTTTTCCAGGTGCTCATTTTATAACAGCTTCTTATCAAGAATTACTCCTAGGTATTTAGCTCGTTATTTGATTTCTAGTTGTTGTCCTCCAAGTTTCAGTGTACTCGTGGTTCCCCACTTATACCTTCTGGTGAAAACAACCGCGTCTGTCTTACTCGGATTGATCGATAGTCCAGTTTTCTTACACCATGAATCCACTATCATCAGTGCTTGCTGCATTACTTCGAAGAGCGCATCCAGATGCTATCCACGCGCGATAACTAGTATATCGTCCGCATAGCCTATGACGTGGTGACCCTGACTCGAAAGTAGATGAAGCAGTTCATCCACTACTAGGCACCACAGCAAGGGCGATAAAACTCCTCCCTGCGGACATCCCGAGTCCACGGTTCCACATAAAGTGGTATCACCCTTAGTCGTAGTTAGATTCCTGTTGGCCAACATATGGCACGTCCATTCCACGACTACAGTAGGCACACCATGTGTGATAATGGCCGCCCAAATCACCTCTCCAGAGGTGTTGTTAAAGGCTCCTTGGATGTCCATAAAGGTTCCAATAACGATGCCTTTCACCTTCAGTTGTCCTTCAATTAGGTTTAATGCTCCGCTTAGGGCCATCTCCGTCTCGTACCCCTCCATGCCACCGATACGTGTCCCAGGGTAAGACTAGCCTTAGCAAGTCTCACTAGCGGCGCTATGATGGACTCTCCAGCCCTCTGTAAGAGTACTGGGTAAATGCTATCTGGGCCAGGAGACTTGTAAGGGCTGAAGGACTTCAGGGATCACCTAGCTCTGGCAGGAGTGACAATCTCGTTGGCAAGCCGCCGTTTCGGGCCCAGTTAGGCCGCAGGTGACTTTGGTTGCCTTAGAGGTGCCGTCCCCACTTCTCCAAACCTTGAAAAGCCCGAAAAGTGTGCCTTGATCAGGTGAGCTAAGGTGTCCCCGTCCGACTCCGAATAACCCCCACCGAGCAATTTAAGACTGCAGAGAATAGCATCCGGATTTCGAGAAAGCAGCTTATCTAGTCTAGCCGCCTCAGCTCCCTTCTCGATGTCTGTGCAAAAGTTGGTCTAGCTCTCTTGCTTTGCCTTACGTATTGCACCCCTGTATGCATCCCTCATCGTTGTGAATGATGTCCATAGTTCCTTCGTTTTGCCATTACTGGCACGTCTGAACATCTCTCTGATTCCCCTGCGAAGCTCTTCGAGGTTCCCATTCCACCAGTGTGTCTCCCCCGCCTTTCGGAATCTTGTAGGTCGACAATTACTTTCATAAGTAGCTTTGATGGCTTCCGTGAAAGTGTTGGCTGCCATCTCCAGAGTATCCACGTCACGAATTGACTTGGGAACCTCTGAAAGTGAAAATCTCAGCTCCGTTGAAAACTGATCCCAGTCCGTTCTTCTTGAATTTCTGACCCATTTAGGGCCAGCGGGTACAATGGATTCCAACACGAACTCTATCTGTGAATGATCTGATAGACTGGGTTCATCTGAGACTCTCCACCTCTTGATGTTATCTCTAAAACTGCTGGTACAGAGAGTGATGTCAATGACTTCCTCCCTGACCGAGTTACGGAACGTCGGGGTGTTCTCTGTGTTAAGAATATCTAAATCAGTGGTGATTAGGTATTCCAGTAGGTCATTTCCTCTTCAGTTGACGTCCGTGCTGCCCCACAAAGTATGGTGGGAATTAGCATCGCATCCCAACAGTAGAGGAATACCCCTTACCTTGCACATTCCACCAGTGTACATACCTCCACTGTTGGGTTAGCTTCGCTGTCATACGGAAAGTAAGCCGATCCCAGAACTAGCCTTCCTATTCCTTTGAGATTCATGGCTATCACCATCAGGTCTCTCGAACATAGCTCAAGCAGCGGGACAGCGTTTATTCCCTTCGTCAGTATGCAGGCCTTTGGTTTGGCCGCCTTGGGGTCCCTGTAACAAAAAAGACCAGCCCCCCCTAAACCCCTTATGGTATCTCGAACTGACCAAGGTTCTTGGATTAGCGAGATACCTGTGTGCCTCGCAGCCATGCCCCTCTGTAAAACTGCAGAGGCGCCTTTGCTGTGATGCAAGTTAATCTGGGTAATGGTGAGACCAGGAGCAGTCATTTAGGTCTGCTCCCGATCTTCCTGTGTCCCAACAGGCACAACTAGGAGATGCTTGGTGCCTCTTGCTGTGTCCTCTTCCTGAGGCCTATCATGCCTGACGATTCGCCAGGACGCTGTCGTAAGTGAGGGGTAAAAACCCTCCAGCCGTTGGAGTTCCTAAGACGGGTCTTCCGGTTTACCCGGGAACCCAGCCGTAGCTCTCACCATCTTCTGGAGCTACTCAACCCCACCCACCTTAAGCGCTGCACCTTCCCACGGCTTTGTCTCGACCACTACCACTGCTTTGTGTAGCCAAGATTTAGCCGCTAAGTCGGCTGCCACAAATACGAAGACCCCTCCCCTGCAGAAGGAGGTCACGAATCTTGGCCATTGATCCGGGGACACTCTTTTGAGCGCCCTCCAGATAGCCTCCCTGAAGAGCTCATACTGCTCCGTAGTGAGCAACTCGTTGCATTATTTTAATTATTGAATGCTTCTGGATTAAATTGACTTCTTGAAATTAAAATTTCAAATTAAGCCGCCACTTTCTCTCCTCTACTACTACGCCACTATCGGAAGTGGCAATTTTGAGGTAGAATCGGAAATTTCAATAAAGAAACTTTAACCACTATGAAAGCCTTCGGACCTGTGTATACCACCGTAGTATAAAATAAGATTAGTGGAAATTTCATCCATCAGTAAAATAATTTGTCGCAAAGACCTACCGAAAAGTTTCTGCTGTCACAAACATATCTTTGAAAATAGCCCAGCCGAAGTTTTACGTTGTTTTTTTTTCAATGCACCTATTAACTTTAAAGACCATGGCGACTTTTAAACCCTGTAGCTACTGTCAAATTTATTTTGGCGAATAAAGTGTGATAAGTCGACAATTCTGCGATTAATTCCCTGCCGATTGTCAAGTATCATCTTTTTGGAGTGTTTTGTACGCGGAAATATACAATAATTTGTTCTATATTGCTGCTTATTTAAATGTAATGTCAGCAAGTGACACTTCGCCGTTGTTGCCCTCATCCAGGGTAATGTTAGGTATACTTTACCCACTTATATATTACCCTGATCGACTTTACCCTGTACTGCGGCCGACTTTACCCAGAAATAACTATTACCGGCAACATTTCGTACCCCCAGTTTTTTCTGTGGAGACCCGGTTCCGTGGCCAAAGGTCCAATTTTCAAACTTGCGAGTTTGTACAAAAGAATTGCGTAATTGTAATCAGTGATAATTGGAGTATCTTATACATAAATAATAGTTTAATTAATAAAATACTGCTTCTTTGGAAGACATGCAAAGTTAAAAATGTTTAAAAAATTCTTGCTGTGTTCTTCGTTCAAACATTTAGTATAGTTATGGACTCGTTAATTTTCTTGTAATGGTTCTTTTTTCGTTATCACCCTTAGGCACATAGAAGATAAAAAAATGTTGAGCATATACAAAAAATTTGAATAGAATTTCTGCCACATTAATGTTAGAAACTAATTAGTACTTTGGTAAAATACTTTCTTTCATTCGCTAATAACACGAGATAACCGAACATATAAAAATTTTGCAAATACCAATCTGTTCTCTGTAATGTATAGTTTACGGTAGTGGTGCCCACTTTAGCCCGTTTCCAAAAATAATATAATAATCACAAGTAATAGAGCCAGCGTCCGAGCGCCAAGAACTGACCTGTTTGGCTGAGTTGCGCGAGCCGTCATATACGCATGCACGCGCGGGTCGAGCGTCTGATGTTTCTCTCTGTTTTCACTTTTTTTTTCCAGTGTTCACTTTGCTTCGAAATCTTATCCAAAGTTATAAGTTTTTACTTTTTCTTTTCGTTGACTTTTTTTTCTATTGGATCCGATGATATTGTGTACAATGTCAAAATTTACCAAACGAAATATTATTGACTTTCTGATGAATAATAATCTTGATTCGACTGTTCATTATATTATATCGAGATTTACTAAAGATTTCGCAAGAGGGCGAATCGTGTCATTCGGGCGTAGAAAGTCAGAACGAAAACGAGGATTTGCCAGGGCAAAAGTGTTTCATTTTACGTAGATTAGTAATCACCGCCCTCGAAAACCTGTAGATACCACGTTTCATGTAGATTCAATAATTTTTTGAAATACTCGTCCGCCATATTGGTCAGCACCCTCGAAAACCATATATAAGTGACCTTGCAATTCATTATTGTACATTTTCATTTGTTTTCCGAAATTTGGCCACGGATACGGGTCGCCTGGCCCACTGCGAGCTTTAACGAACACGTTGTCGTCACGTTTCTCGTGAGAAAAGAGGCCAAAAGAAAATTTTTAGATCTAATTTAGGCAAACAATTTTGTTATAAAACATGTTATTGTATTTTGTGTGTTTCTTCAAAAATTTATTTGTTTTGATTTTAATGCCATTCTGCACGATTGAAAACAAAACTAGAACTCTTATCAAATAAGTTGTACTTTGATTTCATGTAAATTAATTAATTTTGAAAGAAAATTTAATAATTTCGTAATTTGAATGTTCAGAGAACTTTAGGATGATCAAATAAACACTTTAAACTTGAAATTACTGAAATATTAATGTTTCATTCAAATTTGAGACATCAATTAAAATATAAAATTATTAATTCCTTGATAACGGAATTTGGAACATTTTCAACAAAACTATTTTTAAAATATTGAAGCATGCAATTTGAAAAAAAAAACATTTTAAAACTGAGAATTTCTCCGATTAGAAAATTTTAAACGCTGTTAATTCAAACATGTATGATTATTATAAACCTTCAATAATGAATTATGTAATTCGTAAAGTTCTCTACGAAATAGATACAATTTTGTACGTTTTTAATTGTAAGTTGGAAAGTCTCAATTTGATTAAAATTGAAATTAAGTGGCGAACTATTGAGAAAAACGGAAAACCTCGATCTTGCATAGTTTTACCGCAAAATGTAATTTTTCATAACTTTTTGTGGGATCATAATTTGAATTTTTCATTTTAAAAAAAAAA
>CAKNWW010332955.1:0-12149 GCA_932074435.1 Andricus kollari
ATTTAACAATAGATCGTCTGATCGGTGTTACGATCTATTATTCAAAGAAAGATTTAATGATGGCTCTGAATTTTATATAAGACTTAATCTTTTCTGCTTATTTTTCCTACAAAAGTGAAAAAAGTGCAAAATGTGATTAAATGTACATTGTGTAACCCATAAAACAATGATTATTTCAATAAAAAAAACTGAGCTTCGGCTAAACTGTAGGAAATCTTCATATCCAGGACTGGCTCAGTACCTTCCAACAACATTGAGCCAGTAATAGCAGCCAGCATTATCGTAGTACTGGCAGACGGTACAAAACATAGTTATCATGCCAAGATCTTTCTAAAATTGCGCCAGTACCGTACAGTACTGCGCCAGTAGTAAATTTCCCATTGTTTTTGGGATTAAACTTACATATTTATATCACAAGATATCTTATTCTTTGTACAAAAATCGTTTCTGAACATTGATAAAATGTAAGAAAAGTGGCGCATGCAAAACAACACAAAATATTAAAAAAATAATGCTCTTAATGTCAATACATTAATAATAGTACTATTGTATTAATACGTAAACTCGCACTCAATGACAAATTTACAATTATTTATATAACTAATTTTTACGTATTTAAACAATTATTGTTTGTTGAAACCTATCTTTCCAGTGTATCGTGGAGAGCTACTACTTTTTAAGATAAATTATGTAGAAGATGAATGTCAAAGTAATATTTGTTGTTTAGCGTATTGTGCAATTGTTTAATGTTTTTTAAAAAATTTTATTTTGTTTAAACAATTTTTTGCCCCTGTCAATCGTGAAAAGTTACTACGTTTTGGAATGAATAAGGCACTGTGTCGCTCATTAATCAGTATTTGCTCATCTTATCGACGTCGATCCGGAAAAAAACTATCCATAACGTGCCTGAAACAAAAATTGTTTAAAAAATGATTATTGTATGAAAATTTAGGGTATAAGTTCTGCGATGAGAAAATACTGAATAATAAGCGACATAGTGTAAGACATTCGAAAAAACTATAATTTTCTCCACCTTTCCTATGAACAGGCGGAAGTGAATAAGTAATAATTGTTTAAATAATAGCAAACTATCTTTTACACAAAATGTCACTCTGAAAATTCATTGCATGTGTCATTAATTGCAGAAAACAGTGCTGCCAGATAGGGAGCCCGGAATGCGCATTCACGAAGTTTTGCGCTCTGTTTGGCCCTGCTATCCGCACTGAATTTCAAATTTATATAAAAAAAAGAATCAATGTTATTAGTTGCATTTTTTCATTTCTTCTTTCTAAAGAATTTTTTATAATTCATTAATCCAGATAAATATATCAATATGATATTTATGAATAATTAATCGAAATAGGTTATATTTTCATAAGTAAATTGAATTTGAAGTGTACACTGAAGTTTATCTGGATTAATTAATTGTAAAAAATGCTTTAGAAAGAAAAAAAAAGAAAATTCAACGAATAACATTGATTTTTTAAATTTAAATTTGAAGTGTAGTTCGAATAGTAGAACTAATCAGAGCACAGGAGTTGAGTCTGCGTAATCCAGACTCGGTACCTTGTAGCACTACCAAAAAATACTAATTTTTCAAGATTGAAAGGGGAAACAATTATTTAAAGAAATTAAAATTATTTAAAGAAATCAAAATTATTTAAATAATTTTCAACTGTCTTTCGCGAAAATTTCATTGTTAGCATTAATAAACTTTTCACGATTTACATTTACAGGGGGGAACAAATTGTTTAAACAAATAGACTTATATAAATAATAGTCGAATATCCTCACGAAAGATATTATTCTCGAAATTCGTTAATGGTGTCATTAATGTCGAGAAAATAATGACTTTTCAAAATTTACAGGAAAACAAAATTTTTAATCAAAAGAAATTTTCAAAATTATTACAAAATATGATAAAAATTAAATGCTGCTGTAGATATTAATTAACTGTATTATTTATCGTGACAAATCATAAGTTATCATCATACACAGGCGAGAAAAATGTTTAAAGCAGTTATAATTGTTTAAACAATTAAAATTTTTTTAACAAAATCTTGGAAACCTGCCACTTATTGAATACAAATAATTCACGTTAAACAAATTTCAAAAAATGCCGTCTTTAGCATGGATTGTACGTACATAAATGTGCTATTTTACATTTTTGAGGGCATTTTCCGTGCACATTACAAGGGAATTCAAGTGTCAAAAATTAAAAGTCAGTGGAGGGAAATTATTCTTTAAACATTCCTAAAGAGGTGACTAAACTTTAATTTACAAAAAGTTAATAACAAGCTCACCTTTTTTCAATTTTTTCGAAAAACGATCTTTTCTTATTTAAAACTCCACGTTAATTTCAAAAGCCCGGTGAGTCGGATTAATGTTAACATAAACATATCAATATCTCGAAATTCGTAAAAAAAAGTTGGTAGCGGTTTTCATGTTTTTCGCGGCCTATATTAAACTTAAAAATTAAATATGATAAATTGAATTTTTTATAGGCGAAAATTTAAGGCAAAAATTAAATTTAGGAAAGTAAATTTGGAATAACTTTCAAATGAAACAATTCTTATAGAAAAATTATATAATGAAATACATTTTAAATCTTAATTAAAGAAAAATGATTGACGAGTGCATCTTTACCTCGATTATTAACTTTGAGGTTTGTTAAAAAATTGCGTTAACGAAAATTACTTATATTTCTTCATACAGAACCAGTGGATCCACCACCACCTCGACCACGAACTCAGTCACCAACAACGACACAGCGTCCACAAGGTAATTTAAAATCATATTCACATGTATAAAAGCACACAATATTTTTAAAATAATGCTTTTAATGTCAATATTTTAATAATAGAACTTTTTTGTATAAATACGTAAACGACTAAATGTGCACTTAGTGAGTGAGAAATTTCTAAGTATTTTTTAACTAAATTTCAATTGTTAAAACGATTATTATTTGCTTCAAAATTTTTCCGATATATCGTGGGAAGCTACTACTTCTCCAGATATATGATACAGTTGATGAATGTCAAAGAATATTTTTCGTTAAACATATTTTGCAATTGTTTGAACAATTTCTATTTATTTAATATTTTTGTTCCTAAACCATGAAAAGTTAGCATTTTTTAGAAGTAATTAGGCAATTATTTAAACAATTAATATAACTTGCTACTTTTCATATGAGAGATGCTGGAGAAAATTCTAGTTTTCTTCGAATCCCTCACACTATGTCGCTTATTTATTAGTATTTTCTAATCTTATCTTATATTCTGGTTTAAAAATGAAGGGTAACCATTCTGCAATAAGAAAATTCTAAATAATAAGCGACATAGTGTAAGAGATTCCAAAGAAAACTACAATTTTCTCCACCTTTCCTATGAAAAGGCGGAAGTCAATCATTAATAATTTCTTAAATAATTTGATACTGCCTTCCATAAAAAATATTACCCTGAACGTTCATTCAATGCACTATTAATTCTAGAAAATAGTAACTTTTTAAGATTGAAAGGGGAAAGAAATTGTTTAAAGAAATGCAAAAAATGTATATCATCGCAAACTGTCTTTCGCAAAAAATATTACTCTTAGAATTAATGAACTGCGTTATTATTTTCAGAAAGTAGAAGCTTTGTACGATTTGCAGGTGAAAACATTTGTAAAACAAATTACATTTTTCAAAATAATTACGAAATATGTTAATCGAGAGATAATACTCTTCAAATTCATTAAGTGTATCACTTATCCTGACAAATAATAAGTTTTCATGATATACGGGAGGGAAAAAATGGTTTGAACAATTTAAAATAAGTTAAAAAATACTTGCAAACCTGACACTGACCGAATAAAAACAATTCATGTTGAAAAAATTAAGAAAAATAGGGTTATTAGCATGGATTTTACAAATCGAAAGTCGAATTACAGTTTGAGAATTTTATTTTTATATAGTAGAAAAATATTTAAATTTAAATATTGTTTTCAATATTAAAAGTCTATTCAAAAAAGGGTTTCGAAATATAAAATGTTGGGTTTTGTAACTACAAATTATGCACTCGTTATTATTCCTTAAATATTAAATTCAATATTTGAGCAAAGATATATGCCTATTATTAATCATTATTTTTTTAATTTTAAAGAATTACGCATTTTTAAATGTAAAATTGACTAATAAAAATTGGACCTTTGCTTAAATTCGCCTTTTTCTTCTAAAAATATCTC
This sequence comes from Andricus kollari, assembly GCA_932074435.1. Classification (NCBI taxonomy): domain Eukaryota; kingdom Metazoa; phylum Arthropoda; class Insecta; order Hymenoptera; family Cynipidae; genus Andricus; species Andricus kollari. The sequence goes on from CAKNWW010332955.1 coordinate 4,222, forward strand.
ATCAGATGTGAAACGAAAAAATCTGTAACTTTTTGGAAATGGCAAATCTCACCAATTAGACAGAGCGCTAATGACGTTTTTGCCAAGTGGAAGTATACTTCCTCGTACCTTTCTTTAGAAAAACATAAATGCTAGACGCGTTATCCGTAGCGTTAGGACACCTGAAGCAGGTGAAAAATTGAAATTTTCATGTGATAGTATATGAGTCAGTTTTGATTCAGGATCAAATATTGATGTCCCAAGATTATTATTATTATTATTCAATTGCCAGTCCAATAGAACGTGTTAACACACTTCCGAATTTTGGTCTGTCGTTCTACGAATGCTACATGTGAATACTATTCGTTATAAAATAAAAAAGCTAAATCTCATACCCTGGATTGAAAATCTATGTTTTTAAATAATAATTATCGAGCCTGGTTGTGTGCTGGACACGTAATATTGATCTGGCGATTGACTGATAATAAACTTGGGATATCAATATTTGATCCTAGATGATAATTGACTCTTATTCTTATACTATCCTTCGAAAATTTCAATTTTTTACCTGCCTCATGTGTCAAAACGCAGCGGGCATGGTGTCTGGTATTTATGACTTTCTAAAGACGATCTCCCTGAACAAAAATAAAAAGGGCTGAATTTGAAAAGGGGTTATACCCTTACGGAAAATTCCATAGCGTTAGACTCTCGAATTATCTCGAATACTTTCATAGACAAAGATGTGAGGCCAAAAGTAAATTTATGGAAGCAAATTTTGAAAAACTTTTAAACTAAACGCTTATTGAAGAAAATGTAATTCATAATGTATTGAAATTTGACAAACAGGTACAATTTTCCGCAAATTAAAACGTGTATATTTTTGATCGTATTTAAAGAAAAAATGATTAAGGAGTGCATCTTTATTTCGGCCATGAACAGTGGGGTTCTTGGAAATTTTTTTTTAAGAAAGTCCCTATATTTGTTCTTACAGAATCAGAGGGTTCATCGTCACCTCGACAACGATCACCAAGGAAATATAGAACAGGTAGTTTAAAAATCAAAATACAATCTGAAAGAAATATAAGAACATTTTGCAAAAATGTCTAGGTTTTTCCCTGCATGGAGTGCTCAATAGGCGCCTCCAGAGGTATCTGAAAAATTAGTGTTTATTTAAAGAACAGTTCATGGATAGCACATATCAATATTAACTTTTGTATATACAGTCAAATCTCCAAGCTGTCTCGGAAATGCGTAGCGCCCTCTTTTGTACAAAATGACGGATTCAAGGATCATAAGTATTATCTCTGATATCCCTTCTTCAAAATCAAATATTTTTTGTTACATGTCTGGTTCCTCGACATGTTTGTCATCTTAATTTTGAAGGTTTTCTTTAATTACTTTAATCCGATGACTTATTTTCTTAGTGAAACCAAATTACGGAGCAAAATTAGTATAGTATTTTTGCTTGTTTTGCATAAGTTTAAGTACTAGAAATTTTGAAAATACAAGACCGAGTTTTGTAAAACCTATGTTGTTTGGCTTTGAAGGCTGTGCGTGTTGACGCACTCTCGATTTATGTTTAGAATCTGGTAGGGAAGGAAATGTAGCGCTCTAGCGTGCATTAGGTGGCAAACGGAGAGATTAAAGGCCATTTTATTTATTTTTTTCAAAAGTATATTTTCCAAAAAGAATCCACATACAGGTTTCTTAAAAATCAAATGATGGGAACCTTTCAAAATGGCGTCATAAAGATGGCTACTTGAGTGGCCCTGCTTTCTAACAGACAAGCATATGTAACTTTTATAGTTATGAAGCAATTTTAATTTACTTAGTCTCAAATTGTTCATTAAACTTGCACACAACTTAAAAACTTAAACAAATTATTTGTGTCTTAATTAAATCAAAGTAGGTGTGAGAAAAATGAAAAACAAATGTTTTAAAATTTTTAATCAGCCTCTATTTAGTTAGATAAATATTTTTCTATAGCAAATATATGAAAGAATACGTATAATGAAAATTCAAGATTATTTAATTTTCAATAAAATGAGGGGTAATTACTTGTAGTACTTGGATGGGTGACCGTCTGATACTACTGCGTTGTTGTTGGCGGTCGTGGGTGTGGTGAGCCCATTTACTACAAATCCACCTAAAAAACACTACCCGAATCGGGTAGTGTCACGCTTACCCCTAGAGGCTCGCCGAAAGGGAAATAGCTTAATGATATATATAATTAAACTCAGATACTGTCAAATTACGTTTAGCAGCATTATAAAATCACGATACTGCGCCACTGACTGCAATGTAAAAATTTTCTTACCTATCTTTTTTAAGTCTTTTATAATGTTTTCTTGTGGATAATGACATCATTATTATTTAAAACATTTCACGCAACAAAACTTTCAAAATGATGGGAACCTTTCAAAATGGCGTGATCAACATGTGACGTATGTATTTATGACGAAAATTTGATTTAATTACCCTTAAATTATTCGCTAATCTTGTGTGCAGTTTAAAAGAGTAAATAAATTATTTTAATTTTGATTTATTCGACGTGGAAGAATGAAAAGTGAAATTTGTTTGTATTTAAAATTAACAATGAGCCTGTATTTTGTTAAATAAATATTTTTCCATGGAAAGTATAAAAATATACTTTAAATAAATTTTGAATAGCCAACTTCATGTGAGAACTTAAGTGAGAAGAGTGATGAAGAAACTAATGATATCAAACTAGTCCTCTATTATGCTGCAAAAATCATTTAATTCGAAAAACAACTCCTGACAATTGGTAATTTGAAGAACATAAAAATAACAAAATGAATGAAAATTTAAATAAGAAGTAAAATCTTTCTTCCTTGATCGTTTTAAAAAAGATAAGTACTTAAAAAAGATAGGTACGAAAATGTTTACATTACAGCAGTGGTGCAGTGTCGTGGTTTGCTGATGCCCATATATTTCTCATAAAAATAAGATTCAAAATTTATTTTTTTCCCCTCATATCTGAGATTTAGCTACAAATTTGTACCATGCTGCGTGCGCAATATTTTGTGAGACAGAATGGAGATTCGACAGTACATCATTTTTTTGAACCAATAAGAAATGGAAGTCAGAAATTAAATTCAAAATTTAATTTCTCGGGTAATTATTTGCAGACTCGTAATTTTGTATAATTTAGTAGTTATAAGATAATGAATTTTTTATTATTTCAAATAGTAACTATATTTTTTCACTTGATCAGGTCAGGTTGTCGCTCCTGAAAATAATGATGTAGTCGTCCGTGATGGCCGTATTATTGCACAATTTCATGGATTTTTCGAAGAGTTTATGGCACTGAAGCCAGATCAGACACTAGGTAATTCGAAAAATCTGACTTCTAATATTCCACTAGTGAAATCCTAAAATATTGCTAATTCATGAGTCAACCACTTAATTACTACTTCAATAAAAATTTCCATTTATTCAGAATACGAGCACGGTGCACCAAAATCAATAAAGCTTCAAGACTTGGAAGAAGATGATGTACTGATACGCGATAAGCATATACTTGCATTGTATTCAGTGAAACAACACCCATTTCTCGTGCTGCCTCTAATTTATCGAAGGCGTGTCTCCTCATAACTGTAACCGACTTTTTTCCAGAGTTAGCTCAATACTGCTGTTCTGATAAAGAAACTGTACAACTGCTGGAGCGAATCGAGACATTTAATAAAAACGCGTTTACATCTGTACCTTTTACCTTTTATTTTTTCTTATCTTTTAGTTTACTTTGAATTATATAATTTATCACAGAATTATGTAACAATGCAAAAATAATCAAAGGCTAAGCTCGAGTATTGCAGTGAGAATATGTTCCTTAAGGCCGATAGAGCCTCAAGTAAATAAAATTTATTTTATTCTAAAATAAAAACAAATGTAATGATTTCTTTAAAGATAGATGTTTGGATAGTTCAGTAATATTTGCAAGTGAGCTTTTGTATATGCATTATACTGTGAAATAAGCCGGTGATTAAAAGTTGATTACTCCGGATTAGAGGCGCATTAGCCTGAATTATAAGTGGATTATTTGGATTACCTAAATTACTTTGAAATTATTTGAATTATAAGTGGATTATTCTAGATTATGTCGGATTTCAAGTGCATTACCCTGAAATGGACCTGGATTACCAGGAGTACACTTGATTACCATTCCGGATAACGTACAAATACTTTTATGCACCCATGGAAAAACTTTCCTCATTCAACAAACTCGTGTTGTTGATCACATTTAGTTGATTTCAGAAAATACTTTGATTCAATAAAGAACAGTTTTGGTCACTTGGCAAAATTTATTTGCTCCAATCAAAGTTTTTGGTTCAGTCGTTTTGTTGACTTTAGAAAATATTGTATTGAGATTTTATTGGAATTAAGTGATTATGTGTAAAATACGCAAGATTACTTGAATCTATGTAATTACCGAAGATTGCGTACTTAGGTTTTTATCAAACAACAGAACAATTTTTTGCACCAAATGAACAAATGATCATCCACAATTAATATTGCAAATGTCAAATGGAAAATGGCTTGTATCGTCTTGTAATACGAGGGTCGTTCCAAAAGTAAGTTCCGACATGCTGGGAAAAATAGAAAAGGTACTTTATGATAGGATGAACTACAAGTTTTGGCTAAATCAACCAAAATCTTTTCTTAGACCACACAAAACACTTATTTGAATTAACTAAAATATTCTCTTGGATCGGGCAAAATATTTTATGGATTAACCAAAAAGTAGTGTATTGGGTTCTTAGAAAAGTATAATTCATTTGGAATCGATAGGTATGCAGCTTGGTTACCCGCACTTATCAAAAATGTTTAAAAAATGCATTGTTTTCAGAGTTTTTAAATTTTCTTGAGTTAAAATTTTTCTACATTTCTGGGGGTCAGAAAAGTCTTCCCAATTTTTTGAGGATTTTAATCAATCATTTTCCAAAATATGATTCCTACTTAATATACAGAAAAATTTTCTGTGAAAAAAATGCACCAGGAAAAAATCGCGAAGACATAGAAATCGAAATTGGAGATACAGCGAATTTTTGAAATTCGGATTTTGGTTTTTAATGAAATTATCTTTGTAACTCGAGTTTATAAATTTTCTGAGCATATACAGGCTTTCTTGGCATAGCAATACACTAGACAAACGATCGAAATTAAAAATACAGTGAATTTGGTAAATTATGAAAATTTCTGCTCTTCATGTGTGGGCTGTTATAGCATAGAAATAAAATTTAAAACAAATTTCATTAAATACCAAATTCCAAATTTTTCTATAGTTCCAATTTCGATTCCTGGGTATTATCGATTATTTCTCCTAGTGTTTTTAACGCTAAAAAAGTCCACACATGCTCAAAAAATGTTAAATGAAAAGTTATGAAGATAGTTTCATTTAACACCAAAATCTAAACTTTGAAAATTCGCTGTATTTCCAATTTGAATTCCCGGGTTTGGTGATTTTTTTTACTCTATTTTTGTCACTGAACAATTTTTAAATACCCGGAAAAATTTTCCTGTTTACACAGGTATTAACCAGTTTTTCCGAAAACAGGGATAAATTAAATAGAAATTATCTCTTAGAAAATGATTGATTAAAATTCGCCAAGAATTGTGAAGACATTTTTGACTTTCAGAAATATGTGAAAATTTAAACGCAAACAAATTTAAAAACTGCAAACAAGAAATTAAAAAAAAAATTGAGCGCAGGAAACCAAGCTGTATATCTATGAATTCCAAAGTAATTATACTTTTTCAGGGTCCCAATAAGCTACTTTTCCCACTGTAAAGATTTTCAGAGCACCATTTTTAATATTTCAGCATCAAAAATTGAAAAAGGGGTTTAAATTCTGAAAATTCTCATGAAAAATTAACCCTATGAAGCAAGCTTTAATTTTTTTAAATAAAACACTGCGATTTTAATAACGCTAAAACACTGTTGATAATTGATCATTATTATTGTTAAGCATCAAAATTGTTAGAAATTAGGCCAGAATATATAAATTAAAACTACTAAGCAGGCTAGTCTATACTAGTGGTGAAGAATAGTATATTAATCATTTCATTTTTTGTACATTATATATTTGTTGAATTTTCAACCTACAAAGATGAATTTTTAACCAAAATGAATTTTCAACTCAAAAGGACCTGGTATAAACGGAATATAACAAATGGTGGTCAAGCGAAAATGGGATAATTAAAAACATTTGCATTCACACATAAAAATGCGAATTTACAACAAAATAGTTCAATCATACACCAAAACCACGGTGGCCGAAAAATTTCATTTTCAAAATTCTATGACTTTTCCCCGATCAATTTTTCATTTTACCTGACGCTTAATATCTAAAGATCACCATTTTAATCTTTTAATATTTTTAGCTTAGAATCTTTTATATACAGAATAAACCAATTTTAGATTAAAATTTAACGATTTCAAATTTATTTACTGCAAGCAAAAATGATGCTTTTTTTACCATAAAATACTAAACTTCAACCAAAAGCTTGTTTAGGGATACAAGTATGCTCTTACGTCTCTCTGTACCTAAGAAATCGTACTTTTTATGACTTTTACCGGCGCCAAATAATTTTTTGTTCCAATTGGACACCGCATAAGAAATATTTTCTTTGTATTAGCTACAATTTTCATTCATGAGATATTTCTCTAAAATTAATATCTACCTATATTTGAGAGAAAAAAAATTACCAAAATCTGACTTTTTGCGTAAATTAGTCGCAACCTCTGAATAATTTTTTGAAAATCTGAAAAAATTAGGAGAGTATTTTCTTACTCAGAAGAACAAACTGTCGGGATATGGCCGCCGAAAAATAAAAATGAGTTTTTCGTGAACCACCCTAATATGCATATATATTATATTTGTCAGTTAGCTAAATAATTTTCATCTGTTTAAACAATTGTTTGGCTGTCAATCGAGATAAGTTATTATTTTCTGCAACTAGTGACACAGTTAACAAATTTTAAGAGTAATATTTTTTTGTTAAGGATATTTGGCATTTATTTAAACAATTTTTAATTATTTTCTTATCTCAGAACGTGTACCCTAATTGTTTTAACAGTATTTACTTGTTTAAAAAATTAACTGCAATTTCTGAATAAATTTTAAACAAGTTTGAAATATTCTTTAAAAAAATATTACTCTCAAAATTCGTTAATTGTGTCTTTAATTACAGATAATAATAACCTTTCACGCTTTACAGGCGTAAAAAAAGTGTTTGAACAAAACACAATTGTTAATATAATTGCCAAATACCCTTAGAAAAATACTTAAAACTTTTTTACTTATCTAATAAAAATAATTCATGATACAAAAATTTCAAAAAATACCGTCTGTAACATGAATATGATATTTACCTGGTAGTTTGCATTATTTGGGGCAGTTTCCGGGCACGATACAAGAGGATTAGAGAGGTAAAAATTATAAGTTATTGTGTGGAAATTATTCCCGAAACATTCCTTAAAAGGTGACTAAACTTTAATTTACAAAAAGTTAATAAGAAGCACATGTTTTTTCCATTTTTTCGAAAAATGAGCTTTTCCTATTTAAAACTCCACGCTAGTTTTAATAGCCCGGTCGGAAGGGTTAATGTTGGCCAATTTGAAAGAAATAGCGAACTGCTTTTCCGTGAAACCGAAAAAATTGAGTGGGATCGATCAGTAAAAATCGAAAGTAGAATTTTTGGACCACCCTAGTCTAACACGTCGGATTCAGCCACTTTTCTCAAAAAGCTAACAAAACGATGATGAATTTTCATTGTTGCAAACAAATCGCGATCGAGTTTTTAATATTGGATTCTCAAATTAGATATTTCCGACATATAACAAATCATTATAGATAATAATTTTCTTTCCATACCTGAAGCTGCTAGAAAAATCTGAACAAATTTTGTGTAACCATTCAGGACAGTGG
>CAKNWW010332972.1:0-14073 GCA_932074435.1 Andricus kollari
ATTTTAACATTTTTATTAAACGTGGGTTCGAGTAGGTACTTTTTTCCTTAGAAAATTTTAACATTTTAAAAAGTGTTTTCGAATTTTTTCAAGTATACGTCTTTGCAAATTGAAATTCTTCGAAATTTTAGACGCGAGATGTTAAAAAAATTTACGATTATAAATTTAAAATAAACCAATTTTAAACTAGCTCTATCTGATCAGATATTCAATTAAAAATGCAACGAATTGCGGCTTTTATATTTGAAAAGAGAAAGAGTAGTGTTTTATAGAGTTCAGGAAATCACAGTTGTGAATTTGGATTAATGGAGGACTATTTAATAGGGTGCCCATTAGGAATGAACTTTTTTAAAATTTTTTTAACACTACCCCTTTTTCATATATACACTACCATCGAAAATCGTCGGTACGATCAGCGAAAGTACTATGAAAAATCATTGCTGACTTTGAAACGTGATTACTCGTTCAAAAATGAAGTGAAAAACATTTAAGAAACCGTTGAAAAGCTTTTTAAATTACGCGTCAATTACGCGCGAATAGAAATATTTCTGACCTTTTGCAGAGCATATACTACGTGAGAAGTTTAAAAAAAAATCAAAAATTTATCGAATTTTGTACCTCGACTTCAACTCGTGGCATGACTTAGGAAAGTTGTAGCAAAAACCTCAAATTCATACCACTTAGTCTTGTCAGTTTTATCTTCAATTTAAGCCAATAAAACTTAAAAAATCTTTACGGGTTCTCGCGAGCAGAAACTTCTCCAATTGAAGGGAACAGTGTGTATTGGATCCTGAAATGTAAGTTTCATAGTTTATATCCAGTTTAGAAGCTATACATACATACATATGCGGTAACAGATTATGGTTGGTCAAGCTACAACTCGTAAGCTGTAACTTAATCCTGCACGTGGGATAAGTTCAGAGCTGTGAAAACATGATGAATGTATGAAGCTGGAGGTTAAGGGATTTTCTGCTTTTGCAGATATGAACCGAACGTTGGGAATTACTTTCAATAGCAAAGCTAGAGAAAAACTGTTTGAAACAGAATAAGATATTAAAATTTTGCTAAAACATTAACAAGAAAAAAAAAGCTTTATGCAGCATTGTATAAAAACATTTTTAACTTTATTCTACAAATCGTGGATTAAATTAAAAAAATTAATTAATTAAATTCTCGCCTACACCCCTAGTATTAAATTATATCTGGGTATAAACCAAGGAATATAAAATTTTTTAGAATCTCGACCACGAAGAAATTGCAGTTTCCATCGAATATGCCGCAAGAGAAAATAAAATACGGCAAAATATGCCGGACGAGGAAATGAAAATCCGGCATATTTTCATGGAGGCCAATATACAATATATATATATATATAATATATTCACCAATTTTTTTTTTCGAGTTATTACCCAACTCCATAGATCCACGAGAGAAACCTCTTGAAAGAAGTAACCACCTCCGACAAAAGCTTCTGTCACACAAAGAGTTGCATAATTTTTAATTTTTTAAATTATAAACAAGAGAGTGCTTGCGAGCTATAACATATATCTACTTAATCGTAAAAATAACAGACAAAAAGAAGTAATCACTTTAAAAAAATTACGAAACATGGATTTTGACCCACTTCTAAGTCTCAGTAGATCATTATCTTCTAAAGAGACATGAGTCAGGCCAAAACAATTAGTTTCAAACAATAAAACGTATTTCCAAATTTTAGACTTACGCCCTTATGCTCTAGGACCCTTCATGTTTATATTTTATATACTGTATCTTTTAATTTAATTTTATTATATTATTTCTAATTTACATTTAATTTTCAGTGCTCCACACCCAGTTTTCGATTTACCACAGCCCCCTGCTTTGATTTACTTTGTGACTGTTTCTTTTTAGTATCTGATTTGCGGCACGTAGTTGTCCTGAGTCGCCTGAGGCAGTTTCCAGTCCTGTTGGGGTTGCCACCATCCACCCATCCAGGAACGCCTGGGATTGTCCTAGAATCGATGCCTCTGTTAGCGAATTCTGTCGTTCGAGGGTTCTATTTTCGTTTACGCCAATTGTTTCAAAAATGAAAACTCTGGGGAATTTTCGAATCGCGCCGATGGGGAAAGCGCATCCACGCGAGATTTCTTTTGTCAATTTCTTTCCCAATAGTTTTCGCCTCTTGAATATTATTTGACTGAAGTGAATTTCCTCGTCGTTCGAGTTTTACTGTTAAAATATGTTGGTACAAGAATGTAAAAAAATTGCTATTCTTTTCTTTTAAAAAACTATCTAAGCTTCTACTTCCTGAAGAAATTTAAAGTGGTGTCACTCGAGGATATTGGGCAGAGATGAGTCGATGAGTAGTGCAACGGGAGAGAGAGAGAGAGAACTCTGAAATTTAACCTTCATTGTTTGACTTTTTACATTTGAACCTTAATCTCTGACCTAGAACATATTACATAGCACATTTGACTCTTAATATTTGACCTTAGACCCCTCAACTCTCATCTTCGAACTCTGAACTTTTACAGTTGACTTCGGGCACGTAACATTTCATATTTGACCTTTGACAAATAATCCTAATCAATGACCTTTCCCTTTGAATTTGTATGTTTTAACTCTGACCATTGACCTGTGACACACTGCCTATCGTCTATTACTTTCAATATTTAACCTTTGATCTCTGACCCTTGAAATCTGCCTCCTCGTATTTGACCTTTGACTTCGCACACGTGTGGTATGACCTATTACTGTTCATATTTCACCTCTGACCTTCTATCTTTCATTCCAGATTTATTATCTCTCAGCTTGATTTTATTTGAAAACAATTTTGTCTTCACTTTGTACCAATATATTTATAAGAAAAAAATCTTCAATCAAAGAAAATTTACTAGATTTAGGGAAATGTTTATACTGAATACGTTCTATAAGATATTTCTTAAATATAAATAAATAATTTGCCCGAAAACAAGGGTATGAAATTATTGAAGCAAAACAATAATCATTTCAGTGAGTGAAATAGGAACTAAACGAATAAAAGTTGCAATTGGTTAAAAGAAACAAGAGATTTTTTTGTAAAAATGAGATAGTTGATATACATAAATGTGATTTAAAAAAAAAATAAATATTATCTTCATACAAATTAATGTCCACTGACTACAGTGAAATTTTTAAAAAAATTTGAAGTTGTGATTTCTTGGCTCAAAGAAGCGTACCCTAAACCAAACCAAATATTTATTACAAACAAAGAAATGTATGTGGTCCTAAGATGCGATACATTATTTACAATAAGCATTTATTAAAGTTTACAAAATATTAATTGATTCAAAGAACTAATTTCTTGACTCAAACAATGGAGAGCAATATTTAAAAAACAAAGTAATTCAGGGGAAACCAGTACGAAGTGGATAGAAGTACGAACTGAATAATGGGGAAAAGTAACTGGGTTTTAAAGCAACAGTTCTGTAGTATTATTTATTTAGTAAAAATGTATGAATGTTCAATAAATCTTCAATATAAATATTAAATAAGTAGCAAAAACAAGTTTTATAAATAGCCTTTTTCCCACTTACTTGCTATTTTTGAAATTAAAAATTGTAAAATGTTTTTTTCGCATGGCGATGAAAACTTCGTTCGTGGACAGATTATCATTTTTCAAGGAACTAAATTGCTTTTATTATATTTACTTTCGCTGGTTCCTTCGATTTTTCAAACTCTTGGCTTCAAACCTATCTGATGATTAATTTTCTTAATTTTGATCGAAAATATATTTTACGCCTTTTTATCAGAAAAGTCATTCGGTACGATGTGAATATATTCCTGTCAGGTTAGGCGTGGGCATCAAATTAATTTTTCTGCTTTTAGGTTTGCAAGCATAAGAAATGCAATGCTACCAACTAAACAACTTTTAAATCAATGAACAAGTACATAACTTTTATCAACGTGAAGAAAAAAATTATTTGTAATTTTTACTTTCTGATAGTTGGTAGCAATGTCTGTTTTGATTGCATGTCAAGTGCGATACAGTTTGGAGCTGGTATAATTTTTATAATATATGGAAAAATAATCACTGTATAAATAAAAAAATGTTTTCGAATGACAGTCTTGAATTATTGTTTTATGAATTTATACTAAAACTAAAAACTAAAAACACATTTTGACCTATTACTTAGCTCTACACAGAGAAACTATTATTTTTATAAAGTTTGGTATCATAATATTTATTTTTACAAGAGGTCTATGGCAAGCTACAATACAGTGGAGAAAATAGTATTAACTGCCCCAGCGATACGAAGAAATACTTTTTCCATATATTAATTATAAATATGCTCCAAGCTTAAAAATTGCAATTCTGAGGTGGAAAGACTAATATTTTCGATAAAAAATTAAAGTTATAAAAAGATATATTGACAAACATAAATGATAAAAATGTGGTTTCAATAACTAGCAGTTTGAATATCGTACGTTGCAAAATAGGTTGGAGAAATTACCATTATCAATAGGAATCTCCAACGACAAGAAAAATACTTGAATATAGTGCTTTGCACAAATTTCCATTTAAAATAGAAAATTCACTGCCGAATGTCGTCATACGCGGCGAGATTCATAAGGTTGATCAAATTCCTCATAATCTCATGATTTGTTTTACCACAGGAAAAGTCTCCGTTCTGCTGCCCAGAGACCCGCGTTCGATTTCCGCCACCGTTACTTTCTTCTAACACGATTTTTTCTTTTTGAGCTTAGAATATAATGTTAATGTCGAATTGTATGTTTAATGTATATAATTTATAATGTGGGCTACTGTAATATATACATTTTTTCAACAGGTTTTGTTTTGTAGGCAACATAGTCTTTTCTAAGGATTATAGAAACTCTCTTTCAGTAACAGTACAATTATTTAAGCATTTATTATTATATTCAAATAAACTTAATAACTTCACAATTCAATATTCACAATCATAATTTATGCAATGGTGGCACTATATCATGGCTTGCTATGGTCCTATTGTAAGAAGAAATATTGTAATATAAAGTTTTACAACCAAACGTTTCTCCGTGTATGGAATCGTTGAAGGAGTGCTTGGAAAAAAGTAACCATGTCCGAGAAAACCCCTGTGAACGTGACGGAGCGCCTCCATCGGACAATTTTATAGGGGATACTAAAAGATGTATAAATTTTGTACATTTGATTTCTTTTCCAAAATAAGAAAGTGCTTTTGATTTCTTTTGATGATCTGCCCAGCTCTAAAAGAAATTTCTAGAAAGAAATCCCGAGAAATACCTCGTGAAATGGTCGAAAATCTGTTAATACAAAATTTATCCCAAATATAAAATGCTGCAGAAGTTGTACAAATTTAATTAGAACCAAAAAACAGCCAAATAAGAACTTTTGAGTACTTATTGAGCTCTATCGAACCCAGAAAAGTACATCATGAGAGGATTAATCACCTCGATGAATATTTAATTATTTGGAAGAAACTATTTCATTACACTCAAAGAAAACTATTTGTCATTGAATTAAGGATATATTTCGTGGGTTTGAAATACAGATCCAAGTAAACTAGGTTATTAGCTACCAAAAAATAATTTCTTCGACACAATGATTTTTACATTTATTCACGTCAAAAATAATCACTGATGACACAAAGAAACGGTTTTTAGGAAAACACAATTTCGCACATCTTCAAATCATGCACATTCGTTGTAAAGTAGATTTTTTGGTTCCATGATGCCTTTACATCGAATCGGTTTTCATAATTTCATGAACATTTTTTTTAGGAAAATAAACCTTTTTCCGTGTTGTAAAGAAATCTTAATTTTGTATTAGGGAAAAATATCAACAAATGAATGATTTCTTCGAGTCGAATCATGAATTATTTGCCTGTGAAGAAGATTTACTGAACTGAAGTAAAAATTAATTATTAGTTCAAAAAAAAGAAACTAAAGACACAAGCTTCCTTGGATCCAGTAATTTTTTCAGTGTTTTCTTGTATGTAGTTTTTTCTAGAAACAGGTTTAGCCACTTTTAGTTTCTTGTCGAATAACTAGGCTATACAGCCAAAGACAAATATTTCAAGTAGATTACAGTCATAATAAATGAGTAAATTATTAAGAAAACAATTAATATTTTAATACCTGAACCCATAATCAACTTAAATAATTTAAGAGAATCGATTCACAGTTTTATAATAACTGTCGCATGAAATTTAGGCGATACGATAATATCCTGCTGGGCAGGATTACGAGTATGCAGTTGTTTAAACGCAAAGAAGATGGTTTGAGCCAAAGGGTAATAAAAGCTGAGCATTGGATTCACTAAATTTCATTCTGAAAAGCTTAAACCGATTCAGCCAGTGCTTTTATAGCCGTTTAAACCCTAGACTCCTACCCAAGGCTCATTGTCTTTATTCGTGGTCGGAATGACTCTATTAACAACATTAAATTACATTTTCCAGGAGGGACATCTCCAAATGAAAAATTGGATTTTCGCTTATAAATCTTTTATTCCACGGTAAATCTGAAGGTATCGCTTATGCTTTAGCGGTATCCAGTTGGTACGAAAATCAGCATCATTATAAAGAAATTAAAGACTATTAAATTCTTGGATCATTCGGTTGCAGACCAAGTTGATACCTTCAGATGTAGTGTGTCAAATTGTACAATGTGTATGCATATATGGATTGTAGATGATTTAATTATATTCCAAGTTTTCAGAACTCGTTCATTAAGAATAAAATCAAAGATGATTTTTCATTGAATTTGTACACACAATGAGGGCATTATAGAAATATGCAGTGCGTTTCTTTACTCTGAATATAATAACCATACGTATATAGTATATACTTATATATAACTACAAAAGCATACAGTTATTGTTGGAAATTTCTTTAAGAACTTTTATTTTTGGTATTGCGGATAAGGAACAAATTTGTTTGTTTGTTAGAACATCGATAATTATTAATTTGAACTTTAAGAGAATGTGAAATTTGAATTTAATGATATTTATGAATCTAGTGGAGTTATTATAGGGCACATGTCATATGAAAAGCTCGTCTTTTTTAAATTTCAGTCCACCAGCGACTTCATTAGCCAATGAAGACTATTCCCCAATTTGTGTCATATACCCATTAATATCTATGCTTCAAACTACATATGGCATTTAAAACTGATTACGGATTACGGCCAGCCTGTCCCTCTGTGTGATGTATGGCTTCGTGTGGCTCACACGATTCGCAATGGCATATATATGTATGTGAAATGTAATTTAAGCTTCTCAATATTCATTACCACATTTCGCCGAAATTAATTAAAATCATCGCCCAGTCGTGTTTGTTCGTTTGATTATTGACAAGATTCTTCTAGATAAATACGGTTAAAATGATAAAATTAAAATCTTTTTCTTGGCAGTTTTCAAATATCACATATATTAAAAGCATGTTTAAGTAAATATTTAAGAAAGCTTTACGTTTAAAAAACATTGAACCTCATTTTCGGTGTAACGATCCGATTTCATAAACTATAGATAATTTTTTTCAAAAGCACCACAAAATCTAACAAATTCTACGTAAAGAAATTGTTCATATTTTGTTGTTCCAGTTTGGAAATTGCCCAGCTTGGCCTCTTTTAATTAGTGGCCCTCTGGAGGCCCCACAAATGCGGCCCACTGTGGAAACGCCCAGCTGGGCCCTCGCAGGGGCCTACATATTTGCTCCTTTATTATTTTTTACAAAAAATTCCAAGTCCCATCACCAAGTTAAACAAAAATTTGTTAAAAATTAGTCCAAAAACAAAGATTAAATTATTATAAGAAATTCCAAAAAATGTTTTCATTGTAATCTTTCTTACCTTGTTTGGGGTTGTGGAACATAGAAATAGTTTCCATTATTCAGCTAAATTCTAACTCCGAAAATATGTATTATATGTATTATGTTAAAGTTTTGATTTCGTTTTATCTGAATAATATGATGTTTTCACTTTTTTCGTAAGAACTGGGTTATGAGAATAGAAATTAAATCAAAGCATTTAGTGCTTTAGATTTGTAATAACTTTTTAAAAATTAGGAATGTAAAGTATGAACAATTTACATTCTGAAAATTTCACAAGTTTATTTTATACAGTTTTCTTCTGTTTTGAATATACTAATTTTAGTGTAAAAAGATTTCAATTAATTATAATTCAGTTATATAAATCTTGATTTGGATGAAATATACATTTCAATTGTAATTTCGCGCCAAATTCCGCAACCATTCCTGTCATCTCATTGGCTGACTAGATTCTCGATCCGGTTCGATTCCGGCTATTACGTTCCGTTCCATGGTCCAATGATTCCCTTCGACGCCATTTCGCGTTCGCCACGACTTAATACGTACGTCTTCTCTTCACGTGGCGCTTTTGAGGTTAAGATAACCTAATCGTATTATTTTTATTTTAAAATCAAGAATAAACGGCATTCACGATGAGGTAAGAAGCCTTATAATATATCTTTGAAAATTTTACTACTAAATACTACTATTAAAATAAATATTAAAAGTTGTTTGCTACTTTACTTCTTTCAGTTTGTTCAATCACAACGCATAAATTGAAAAAGAACGTATTTTCCATAATTAATCTTGAAATCCGGTTAACACTGAAACTGCGAAATTAGTATTTATCTGAAATTGTAAATATCTTATATATTTTTAAATCAAGGAAAGAAAGATTAACGTTTGAATATATACTAAAAAAACTCATATTTGTTACTGAAGTTCAAATTAGTTTGTTTGAAAATTTTTTCTTTATTTGTATCACATAATATTGCCTTTTTTCATAGAAGTCGTGCGTATTTGTCTTCTTGGATGGAAAGCGAATATTAACCAGGACGTTAGCTAACATTTTAAGGAAATTTGTCTCCAATCGCCTGCTACTTCATTTTACTGTTACAAGAAAGGTGGCTGATAAGGATCATAAAGTTCGAACGCTGAAAATAATCGGTTGAAGTCAGGAAATCAATCCAAGGGCAGTCAGAGTGATTAAATAAATTAATCCAACTTTTAAATTAAATATAACTTCAAGTTCAAGATGAAGACATTTAGCTTGTTGGTTAAACCTTCAGCAATATTTTGAATTTAGAGTGATTAAATGGTCGTTTAATAAGATTTTTAGATAATTATTTAATACTTCTTCTTTGTGACGTGTCTTTACTTATGCTTTATGTAAATTTGATACATATCTTATTCAACTTATTCATCCTTGTTCGAATTAAATCATGTTTCGTTATATAAATTTGAAGTTCATTGTAGTTTAACTTCAATTCTGCCACCATTATAATGGCAGCTTTTTTTTAAGAGAATTAGAATGGTTTTCAGTCATTAGCGATTTCAAAACATTACCTAAATATTATATACAAAGCGTCTTCAATCAAAAGTATTAAGTATACAATAAAATTCTTTTTATTTTGCACTTATTACTTTTGACAAAAGACATTTTGTATATAATTATATGTTAATTTTGTATAGCCGCTAATAACTCTAAATTAAACTCAATAAAAAAATTTTTTAAATGCTCTTGCAGGGCTATAAAGGGGAAAATTACTGTAGGGCCTATGTGTGCCTTACGGTGGGCTTAGCTGGGCACTACAGAGGGCCATTGCATTGGCCCTTCGTGGGCAGCCTACATGGGGCCTTCGAAGGTGAGCATGTCGAAACTATGTGGGCCCTTCGTAGTTTGCCAACGTAGGGCCAACGTAGTAAAGGGGCAAATTACGATGGCCCTCGCGGGGGCCAACTCAAAATTTCCACACGGGCTGTAACAACTCCGATGGTAATGATTTTTTGGATTTGAAATTAAAATATAATAATTCTATGAAATAATTTTACGCATTATGGGAACGGGCGAATATGTTATCAGTTTTCTTTGTGGGCAAGGAAACTTTTCTTGGACTTTTAATATTTAGGCCTATGACTAATTTTATTTCAAATCAGGCAGAGAGGTCTAGCTTAGGGTGTGAGAATAATTTGGTATTTAGACATATTTCATTCTGCGGTGACAATAAAGGAGCGCGTAATTCACAGTCTGATTAATTTTTTTTATTTGTTGTTATTATTCGAAGATTACCTGCGAATTCTTTGAAATTGACAGACATTTTTTTTAATGCAGTATTCTACGAACGAGTGTAGATATTCTCGATTTTAGTTATTTATTCGAAGTAGAAATTCTTTTTCTAACAATTAATCCCAAAAATAAAAAATTTGAATAACTGAAAAATGGCGGCTCTTTTTCTTAAATTCTCTTAAGTGGATTTTCTCAAAAATGCTACTTAAATTTTTTTACAGGTAGATGGTAATATGTACATATATCCTGAGCTTTGTTCTTGGTAAACAAGTTTACATATCTAGAAATGTTCTACAAAAATAAGTTTTGCTCTTTTTTAATATCTTGCATCTTTTACGAGCAAAATAAAAAAAAATGTTCATATCCTCAAAAATGATTACGCCCCCATAAAACTGACATGATGCCTTCATTATATAGGCATAAACTGTAAAGCAATTATGGTTAAAAATAAAAAAGGTGGGGTTTTCCAGAAAATATTCTTTATTTTTTTTCATCGAATTTCGTTAATAGGGAAAAAATATTTTTAGGAATTCTCCACCTTTTTATTTTTTATAATATTTAAAAAACGTTTCTGCCAATACAATAAGGCATCCTATCATTTTTAATGTAGACTTGAAACATTTTTAAGAGCACAAAAGAGCAAGAGGTATTTTTTATAGAACTTATCTAGATGTGCATAAATTTTTATCTTAATATTTTTTGTATCTTTCGTTTCTTCCGCGAAAAATGCGAAAATTTGATTTTTCAAAAATAGTATTGTTCAATTTGAAGCAGTGGTTTACCAAAAACAAAACTTAGGAGATATGAAGTACATATCACCTTCTATTTATAAAAGAAATGTAAGTGGAGTTTTTTTAGAAAATCTACTTTCAAGAAATTTAGTAAAACGGCCGCCATGTTATCATTTTTTTTTTAATTAAAAATTTATTGAAATGCATTGTTATGGTCAAACTGTGAAATACGGGCATCTTTATCTTTACTCTAGAATGATATAGCTAAATAAAGAATCATTCTGATACCACGAACTAGACTTTTCTTAACATTTGGCCTGATTTGAAACGGAATTGATCTTATGTATTTTCATTGCATCCAATAATTGATTTTAATTGAAGAGAAATAGACACAAAGAAATTCACTTACCCCGGGTCCATATCGGGTTTGACGCGAGTGATACCAACATCATCGCTATAAACAAAAATCCTTGTGTTGCCGCGGTACCATTTGATGCTGTGGAGACCCATGCATTGTGGCAGTTTGAGAACGCATGGTAGCTGAACTTCCGTTCCTAGTTCCGCACTCTTCGTCACTGTTAGCCACGGTTCAGTGTTTCCTAGAACATAATAATAATTTTCTCTTTATTCTCATAGTACTGTTTTCCCAGACCATTAGTGCTGTACATTTATAAACCAGTGACATGAGCTAAAAACTTATGTGAGAAAATCTCAACGAGAGTGGCAATAGTATTTGAATTCATTTTATTATCAAAAATTATGATTTACGAATTATAATTGGGTTTAACATGAAATGTAAATTGGTGAAAACATATCAGGAACTGAAAATTCTCTTCAGAGAATAGCGCATATAAATTGTCTCTAGAAGCTTTGTAGCATATTGCACATATTTTTAAATAAAAAATTCTATTGGTACAGTAGCTGAATGAAGAGCATGAATATGATGATAGAAAATTTCTATACGAAAATATTTTATTCTTAAACTATTGTCTTTGCAGCATAGGCCATTTTGTTATTTTTTGATGACAGTGGAAGAATTTTAATTCATCCTCTTAGTTATACCTAGAGTAACGGATATAACATGTGACAGTATGTTGATAAAGCCATTTTGAGCAGCAAATACTAGAACCTCGGGAATGGTGTTCGCGTATTTTAGACATTGTCGACAATAAAATTCGAAGTTTCCAAAAGTACGTCACATGCTATTACGCAACAATATCGTGACAGGTAATCCGTATCGAATTCCATTTCGGTATCAGTTTCGGGATAGGCATTGAACGTGATATTTACTACAGCATCCCGATCCACAAACTTCAACGAGCTTTTATATCGCACGCGTTCCGACAGATAAACAGAAATAGAAGAATGGAAATCGATCGGCGTTATTTTGTTCTACGTTCGCGGAAAAACTGCGACTGCAGGGATTTGGCATTTACAGACTTTCCATATTTTCGTTACAATTCAATCGACTCTGATACCTTCCAAAATAAAAATTTTCAATTCAGTTAATGGAATAATTCCGTTATATAAAACTAAACAAATTGAGTAATTTAGTAAAAGATGATTGTTTTAAATAATTGGGTTAGTGTTTCAAAATATGAGAATTAATATTGTTATAAATGAGTTTTTATATTTTTGACGCAGAATTTTTCTAGACTTTTCGTCCTCCTGCTTCGAAAGATCTTAACGAAGGGTTTTATCATCTAGTGCATTGTTCATAAATAACAATACCCCTGTTGTTGAAAAATAATTACTCCTTCAGAACCAGATTTTATTTTGTTTTTATATTTTTTCAAATACAAAGAAATCATACTCACTGCCTATAAAATCCATGCATATTGTGTTATTACACCCGGCCCTTTAGTTTTGCAGAAGGATATTTTTTTCTAATATTGAGTTTCAAAATGTTTTAATCCAAATTTTCAATTATCAATGCTCCATTGAAAATTGTTGGATAAAATGAAACAAGTTTCATTCTATTCGATATGGAAACGAAGAGAGTTAATCAATAATTATTAACAATAATTTGTGGCAAAACATCTCCATTTAAGAAATTTTAAATCACAAGAGGAGAATAAATAATTCGCTTGTGCAAGAATACAAAAATGTTACTTTTTTATAACATTTATTTATCAAAATATAAATTTGATTTAAAAATTAACAAACATTCATAATGAAACACTTAAACTTTGCGATTATTTATGAAAAATTATAAATTACAAATCTTACATTTTTCTTTTAATAATTTTTATATATTTATTATTTTTTTATAAAAAATAATAATTTTGTATTTCAAGATTCGAGATATCAAATTGCCGTCAAGGAGAAGACAAATCTACCAAGAATCCTTATCTGGTATAATCATGCAATAGGAAGAAGGTTATGCTAAGAAACTTAATCCTATTAAATTAATTGTTGGATCAGAAAAAATTTTATCTAATTTATGATACTAGACTCAGAAAAATATTTGGTTGTTTTATCCATGGTTTGGTTGCTATAGAAGCAACAAAACCATTTATTTAAGCCAACAAAATTATTTGGTTTGTAGAACAAATACATTTTTTTAATTAACCATATTTTTTCAAAAGAAATACAATTACTTGTTTGACGTAACAATCTAAAAATACAGTTTTTTTTAAAGGAAAATTGGTATTTTGTGGATAAAATACAATATCTCATTTATGCGAGAAAACGCTAGAGTGAGAAAAATGAATTAATTCAATAAAAGACTTATCCTCGGATCAAATGTATTTTACTGAATCAAAGCAGTTTGTTTTCTTTAAGCTTTTTCTTTCAACAGCGAATATTTGCTTTTATTTTTTAAAACAAAATTAAGGAGCTCTGTTCATAATCCTACATTTTAAAGTCAAATAAAAGAAAATCAGTATCATCATTGACACTTTCTATAGGAACCTATCTCTGAAAAGCAAACATTCTTAATTCACAAAATAGTATTAGCATTTCCCTAAAGAATACCTGACACTAATTTACATAATAAAACTTTATTTCATTCAACCAGCCGTATTGAAACTGGGTTTTCTAGCCTCTGCACGTCCACGGCCATGTGTTTGGTACGAGCAACCAAATTTTTTGGTACAAGTAACAAACGGTACCGAACACAAATTTTTGTTGAGGTGAAATAAATTTTGTTCTTTCACCTTCCACGTTTTTAATAATCACAACAAATTTGTTGGTAATAAGGACGAAATATTTGTAAACGAACAAAAACTACTACAAAAATTTATTTATTTACCGTTACTTTATTTCTTTT
>CAKNWW010332984.1:0-15328 GCA_932074435.1 Andricus kollari
TTTTTTTTCGGATTTTGATCAATCATTTTCTTAGACATAATTCCTATCTCATTCACACCTGCTTATTAGAAAAAATTATTAACAACATATGAGAAGAATTTCTTCAAGTATTTCAAAAGTTTCGATTGAAAAAATGTGCCCGAAGAAAATAGAAGCCCCAGGAGTTGAAGTAAGGACTACAGTCAATTTTCAATAGTTTAAATATGGTAGGTAATATTAATATTTTTCATTTTCTTCTAACGTATTTCCATAAGTAAAAAATTCCACACATGCTCAGAAAAAGGTTTAAATCACAATTTATAAATATAATTTCATCAAATATCGAAATCACTATTTTAAAGAAGGGTTTCTAATACGCAAAATATTCTTCTCTTATTTAAAAAGTATTAAGAATTTTCTATAAAAACAGGGTTTATATAAATGGGAATGACTTCTTTGAAAATTATTGATAAAAATGAAAAGAAAAGGTACAAAGAATTTTTTGACCTGCAGTTCAAAAAAAAAGTAAAACTCAAGAAAATTCAAAAATCCTGCAAAAGAAACGGATTCCCAATTTATTATACAATTTTAGGAATGCCCTTTAAAATACACTTCCTTACGTACAGACGAATACAGATGCCTGGATGCGATTTTCAATATAATTCACAAGTATTTCAAAAATGAAAACGATAATCGAAAGTACACATCCACAAGTCAAAAAGAAAATAAGTGGAGTAAGAATATTGACTGACTCAAATTCTTCATCATTTTCTCGTTTACTAAACTTTCTCGAAGTTCGGAAAACCTGCTTCTCCCAATGATTAGTAAGACCGGCTTCTAATAACCTCCATATAATTTCGTTGATTTTTCTGAGAAACGGCGACTGTCTTTCAAATTGGAAGACTCTAGTCGAAGATACTAATCTTTCATTTACAATTTCCATCACACCCTTATTATATCGATCTTCATGCTTCTGAATTGCAATTTGCGCTAGTGATTCACTAAAAATACAGGTCACATTCTTGCTTTTCGTTAAAATATCAATACATTCTAGATCGTTACCAGAAATAATGGATTTATTTACTAATGCTGTATTGAGTGAGTCATTTAGTACTATTAGTATATCCGCATACTTTTCTTGCATTATTGGAGTAAGGTTGGAGTTGATTAATTCCGCTATAGTGTCAATTCTCATCTCTGATTTCTTGGTCAGTTTCTGGTCTGTCAGAATTGCAAATATGTTGGAAGCAAAAATCAAAAACCCAATAAGAATCGAAACGAATACAATTCTTTCCAACGTAACGTTAGGCTCTCGAGACACTGTAAATCCTAACATTGCTCTTAATATCTCAAACCAAGCCCAAACACCATGTTGGAATTTCAATAAGCCAGTGATGATCCAAATAGTTAGAAGCATTATACCGAAGTAAATCCATTTAGTTGAATAAGATGAAGAATGATTCTCATCATGTGTAACTGGAAACAAAGCACAGAGTTTTATTGTTCCAGTACTTGCACTGTTCATGCCTGCTTTTTCGCAGTTACTTACGGTGCTTCCTTGATTAGTAATTAACCTAATTTCATGTCGCCATAACATTTTTACTAACCCGGTCGTTTTATTTTCCTCATCACAACTCCAACGACCTGATGACTCCTCTCCGGACGGAACTTCTGATTCTATGAAGTTCATTTTTTTTGAAAACGCTTTTACGAATTGAGCATGTAGTCCAGAAACTTCTAACGGATGTCCTGAAGAATTCCGTCTCACGAAAACATACGGTGGAGAATTAAACGATCCAACCTTCATTTGAAATCCATTTAGATCTTGCAGTTTGTTTGGAAATAATTCAAGGTCCTCCATATATGTCAGTTTTGTGTATGTGCTATTGAACGGATTAAAGAAATATAAGGTAGCAGTTTGATGACGATTCTGAAGCAAACCCTTGTGGTCGATTCCATGTTCTGTGATTGCAAGAATACTCGAGTCCAAGAAATTATTGGACCACATATGTTCTAGTATGTCTCTGTAACTTAGATTGTCTTGGACTGCCAAGATCATCAAACATTTTGGTCGCACTCGATATGTTAATAACTGAATTAGGAAATCCGTCGATGCAGGAACTTGTAGATTCGCTTGTACAAACTGGATCGTGATACACAAATCCGCAGTTTGCACGCTTCGAATTAAAGGTTTTGTCAGTTTTAGATCAGATGAACTGATTATCTTGCTGGGAAGATGTTGCTGGATTTTTCGTATGATGTATAAAGTAGAATCATGATTTTTAGTATAATCATCAACAATTATTACTGCTTCAAAGGCACCCGAATCTTTCTTTATATACTTCACAAGATTATGAATCCATCTCGGAACATTTGATACTTCATGAGAATTAATGACAAAAATAAGTATTATAAAACTGGTCTTCATTAATGCGTTTAGCAGCATTATCACCAAGGATAAGTAATCATTTCTGAATACCTTCGTTTCCACCTCTGTCAGCAGACTGAATCCACTGTGGATTTCGTTAATAACTTGAGGCATACACAAAGCTTTTTGTAATTATTTCAAGGTCCTCTAAATTTCATTACATTATAGTAATGTATTGGCTTCCTTCTATGACCGATAATTACGCCATGAGGTCGCGTAATTCTTTTAGTCAAACCTTTTGGAAAAATTGGAATATCGATTTACTGCATTTAAAACATCATAACTCGAAGCGGACTTAATTTTCTCTTTGTAAATTTTATGTAATGAATTTATCCCAATACAGGGCTCAGAGTCATTTGATACATTCAAAATAGTGTTAATAAGAAAATAAATTTTGAAAAATATCACTAGTTTATAGCCATTTGACCCATTATATCTCACTATGATTTTCCCATGTATTTTGGCACGCTAAAGACGAAACTTACACTCAACAATTGTGTTATCAAAGCGTTATCGAGATATAATTGTTAAAATTTGTTCAATTTTCAGAGTTGTTCAGACGTTTTTGAGTATATCTGGAGTTCTAATCGACAGATTACCCTAAACGTGAACTCCGCTTGAAGGAAGCTGGATCCTCTACAACTTTCTATGGTATAGTTTTTAGATCGGCCTCATAGTTCAGATGCTAACAATGTAATGAGCTGGCTAATATTAGCGATTTCAATTCTTCTCAGGACGATATGTGAATCGTCGACCTCGTTTTATGCAAAAAAATTCAACTTGTCCAACAAATTAAAATGGCTAGCATCTGAACTATGTGTGTGATTTTTCGTGTTTCTTGGGCCAAAATACATAAAGAAATCATATTAAGGTGTGGTGGGCAGAAAACAAATTTTAATTTTGTAAACTAGTGTTTTAGGAAAATAGGGTCATGCAATTAGTGAAATATCCAATCAAGGTGCTAGATATTATTCAAATCTGGTATATAATATGAATTTCACTTTCTGAAATTCTTCAACATTTCTGAAATTCTTGTTATCCATAGACCCTAAGATATTCCCAGAAGTCCCTTGCAATTTAATTTCCCGTATCCCCTAAATTTATCTTAAAATCATTTAAAAATCCTTTTAATTTTTTCAAAATCCTAAAAAATTATTTGCAATTAAACCTATTTTGCCAAATTCTGAACTATTCCCTCTTAGTAGTTGACCTCAGACCTCTTGATGAAGCCTAATATGTGAACCACTCATCGCGTTATAATTTCCTCAGATTTCATGAAATGGGACCCAAATGTTTGTTGCCTGCGCCTAGCTAATGCCGGGCACTGGCATAATACATATTAAGATGTTTCATCTGCCCTGCCGCATTTCCAGCACTCTGTCTAATAATAAAAAACCGTCTACTCTTCTCGAAATTACTCCTTATCTACTTAAATTTTAGAAAGATCGATCAAGGTTTCTATAAGACTCGTTGAACACGGGCCTCTTGCATGCATCACAGTAATGTTAATTTGTTGGTAAGGTTTTTTTTACAAACTGGCAGTTTCTTGCAACAATCTCCCACGTAAAAGAATTGATCAAAGTTGATTGGTGGTATACCAATCAGAAGAACGTTATGAAGTCTACGTACACTGTACACCATGTCCAAATATTGTTTCCATTTTTGACAAAGCATCCTGAGGAACTCGTTGGTAAGACAATGATAACTCTCAGCTGGCTCTATCGCAGCATCTTCCTCTTCTTCAATTTCTTCAGGTATTAGTTGTTGATTTGTTCTTTTACTTCGGGCGGTCGTTGCTTGACTTCAAGCTTTGATTCGGGCAACATTTGATTAACTTCTTCATTGGCAGAACATCTAGTGACGTTAACTGGGCTTTTTGATAGTGTCACTATAGACTTGAACGTTTTTCTTCAACATACCATGTTGATATGGCTGCAGCTTATTCAATACTTATCAACTGATTTTAGTACATTTCTGTTTACAGCAATACGGTAGTTAAATGTTTATCACATACATTCAAGGAAAAAGTTGAATATAAACCAAAGAGATGATTTTTTAACCAAAAATAATCATTCTTTAACAAAAAAGAAAGACGAATTTCCAAAAAAATAGTTACATTTTTAACAAACGAGATGAATCTTTATCCAATAATGTGGATTTTCAACAAACTAATTTAAATTGCAGCCAAGCAATGGCATTTTTAACAAAAAAGATGACGTTTTATGAAAACAGTATCGACAGAAAGAATAGAATATAACTTTCAACAAAATTCTATAATTTTTAAACGAACAAGGCAAATCGCAAAACAACAATATATTCGTAGACTTTAAAAAAAAAAAAGAAAATTAACTTCCAAGCAAAAATAGTTGGACTGACTGAGAAACTTGTAGAGGATGTCCTGAAGAATTCCGTTTCACGTAAACATGCGATTGATAATTAAAAGCTGTAAAATTGATTTTGAAATTTTTTAAATCCTGAAATTTGTTTCGAAATAACTTGATTTTATTATTGTATCTTTGTTTCGTGTAGATCTCATTAAAGGGATTAAAGAAATATAACGTAGCAATTTCATAACGATTCTGTTGCAAACCTTTGTGATCGATTTCTTTTTCTGGAATAGGAAGAATCGACACGTCTAAGAAATAATTGGACCACATATATTCGAGGTGAAATAGTAACTGGTAAGTTTGCTTTCATGAATTGAATCGTGATAAACAAATCCCAAGTTGCCGGATTTCAATCAAAAGGTTTGCCAATTTTTGTTTTGTTGAAATAATTTATCTTGCTGGAAAGATGCTGCGGGATAATTCCTGCCATATCTAAAATAGAATCATGACTTTCAGTATAATCATCAACGATTAGAACTGCCTGAAAAATATTCATATCTTTCTTGATATATTTCATAAGATGATGAATAAAATTTGAATTCTTTGTCAGCTCTGGAGGATTAATGATAAAAATTAAAAATTGCAAAGCGATATTTATTGTTGCGTTTAGCTGCATTATCACAAAGAGAGATAAATAATTTCTGACAAACTTTATTTCAACCTCTATCAATAGACTGAACCCACCGTGACTATCCTTAGTAAGCTGAGTCATACACAAAGCATTTTATTTTTATTTCAAGGCTCTCTAAATTTCATTGAGTTATGCTGATGGATTAGTATCCTTCTATGAGCGATAATTATTCTCTGAGGCCGCATAATTGTTCTAACTACTCCTGTTGCATTATTTATTTTTTTTAACAAGCTCAAACCTTTCAAAAAAATTGTAATATCGATCTACTGAGTTTAAACGGTCATAATTTAAAGCAAAATTCATTTTCTCTTTCAATATTTTTTGAATGACGTCTAACTTATAATAGATCGTTTGTGTTAGATTATCTAATAATGAAAAAAAGTTTAATATTAGTCTTTTGCTATCTAAAAGAGTGGCGAAACGATATGACTTGAAAATATTGCAATCGCTTTTTTGGAAACCTGATTGCATTTGCATGATTTAAGTTGTTTCATATCTTGAATTTAAATTTGTAAACATGAAATCTTCAAGTAATCACTTTTAAAGATTTCCTAGGTTTTTGACGAAGTTCAAGATGCCTTAATTTTTCAACAATTTTAGTTTACGTTAGCATTTTTTAACAAAACTTTGTATTATTAAAGAAGAAAGAAAAAGAAGACAGGCAATCTCCAAATGCCCTTTCTTAATTTTACTGTCGTCTTTCTTATTGTTTTACCGAACAAGATTTACCATTTTGCACAAATTACAGTTTTCTCTTATGCCATGGTAGCTTCAATAAGAAAACTTATTTTTTTCCATGAAGAAATGTTCATTCAGGTCATTTATTTATACTATTTGTTATTAGCGATGATAATTGTTAAATTTTCGCCATACTTTTTTCTTCTAATATTAATGCTAGTGTACTGTTATATCAATTTAAGTGAAAAAGGCACTTACTCAGGTAAGAAAACATTTACACTTGCGTCTTTATTTATTAAATTGTTTACTACATTCCTTAATTTAAGTATAGCGTATCGCTATACGTAAAAACTTCCACACATCCTCAGAACAAGGTTTAGATCACAATTTATAAATATAATTAAATTAAATATCAATATCACTATTTTAGAGATTAGTTGTGTTTCCATACATGTAGGGCCTTGGCGATTTTTTCCCTACTGCATTTTTTTATTAAAGCTTTCAATTATGCAAAAAATTCTTGTCTTATTTACAAAATTAAAGAATTTTCTCTAAACACAGGGATACATTAAATTGAATGATTTCTTTCAAAACGATTGATAAAAATAAAAATAAAAGGTGCAGTTAATTTTTTGACCTGCAAATCAAAAAAAAGTGAAACTCAAGAAAATTTAAAAACTCTGCAAACGCAACATTTTTTAAACATTTTTTTAGCCTGGGTAACCAAGCTGCATATCCATTCGATTCCAAATTTATTTTACATCTTTAGGAGTTCCTTTCAAAATACACTTCCTTGCGTACAGACGAATACAGATGCGTGGATGCGATTTTCAATGTAATTCGCATGTATTTTACAAATGAAAACCACAATTGAAAGTATGCATCCCAAAGTCAAAAAGAAAATAAGTGAATTAAGAATATTTACTGACTCAAATTCTTCATCATTTTCTCGCTTATTTAAAGTTCTCGAAGGTCGAAAAACCTTCTTGTCCCAATGAATCATAAGACCGGCTTCTGATAACCGTGCTATAATTTCGTTGATCTTTCTGAGAAACGGCGATTGTGGCTCAAATTGGAAAACCCTAATCGAAGATGTTAATGTTTCATTTACAATTTTCATCACACCATTATCATACACTTCTTTATGCTTTTGTATTGCAATTTCCGCCAGTAATTCACTAAGAATACAAGTCACATTCTTGCTTTTCAGTAAAATATCAATACATTCTCGATCGTTACCAGAAATAATGGATTTATTTACTAAAGCTGTATTGAGGGAATCACTTAGTAATATTAGTATATCTGCATGTTTTTATTGCATTATTGGAGTAAGGTTGGAGTTAATTAATTCCTATATTGTGTCAATTCTCATCTCTGTTTTCTTAGTCAGTTTCTGGTCTGCCAGAATTGCAAATATGTTAGTAGTGAAAATCGAAATCGTAATAAGAATCGTAACAAATACGATTCTTTCCGAGAAAACGTCAGGCTCTCGAGGTACGGTCAATCCTAGCATTGCCTTTAGTATCTCAAACCAAGCCCAAACATCATTTTGGAATTTCAGTAAGCCAGTGGTGATCCAGATAGTTAGAAGCATTATACCCGAGTAAATTCATATAGTTGAATGAGTTGAAGAATAATTCTCATCATGTGTATCTGGAACCAAAGCACAGAGTCATATTATTCCAGTATTTGCACTGTTCATGCCTGCTTTTTCGCAGTTACTGACAGTGCTTCCTTGATTAGTAATGAACCGAATTTCATGTCGCCATAACATTTTTACTAACCCGGTCGTTTTATTTTCCTCATCACAACTCCAACGAACTGATGATTCCTCTGCGGATGGAATTTCTGAAACTATGAAGTTCATTTTCATGGAAAAAGCTTTTACAATTTGGGGATGTAGTCCAGAAACTTCTAACGAATGTCCTGAAGAATTTCGTTTCAGGATAACATACGGTGGATAATTCAAGGATCCAACCTTCATTTTGAATCTGTTTAGATCCTGCAGCTTGTTTGGAAACAATTCAAGGTCCTCCTTGTATTTCAGTTTTGTGTTCATGTTATTGAACGGATTAAAGAAATATAAGGTAGCAGTTTGAAGACGAGCCTGATGCAAACCTCTATGACTGATTCCATGCTCTGTGATCGCAAGTGTAGTTAAGTCCAAGAAATAATTAGACAACATATTTTTGTATATGGTTCTATAACTCAGGATTTCTTTCACTGGTAAGAAGATCATCAAACATTTTGGTCGGACTTGTTGTGCTAATAATTGAATCAGTAAATCCGTTGATGCGTGAACTGCTGTATTTGCTTCCACCGATTGAATCGTGATAAATAAATTCGCAGTTGCAAGACTTCGTTTCAAAGATTTTGTCAGTTTCTGATTTTTTGAACGGATTAACTTGCTGGGAAGATGTTGCTGGATTTATTTTATGATGTCTAAAGTAGAATCATGATTTTCAGTATAATCATCAACAATTATTACTACTTGAGAGGCATGCGAATACTTCTTAACATATTTCACAAGATGACGAATCCATTTTCGATCACTTTACACTTCTTGAGAATTAATGATAAAAATTAAAAATGCAAAAGTGATCTTTAATATTGCGTTTAGCAGCATTGTCACAAAGGAAAAGAAATGATTTCTGAATACCTTTGATTCAACCTCTTCCTGTACACTGAATCCACCGTGAGTTTCCTTAGTAACCTGAGGTACACACAAAGCATTTTGTAATTATTTCACGGTTCTCTATATTTCATTAATTCATAATAATGTATTGGTTTTCTTCTGTGAGCGAGAATTGGTTTCTGAAAGCACGTAATTGTTTTAGTTACTATTTCTTTACTGTAGTTCTTTGAAACTATTTCAAATCTTATTGAAAAATTGTAATATCGATCTACTGAATTTAAAACGTCATAATTCGAAGCAGACCTATTTTTCTTTTTGAAATGTTTTTGTACTGAATTTCTACTTATACAGGCCTTGGATTTGTTTAATAAATTCAAAATATTGTTAATAATAACATAAATTTAAAAAAATAGTACCAAAATAGGGTTATGCAATTTTTTAAATATCAATTCAAGGTTCTAGATATTATTCGAATCTGATATATAATATACGTTTCCTATCAATTGTCTGAAATTCTTTGAAATATTTGCAATCCCTCTAATCCATAGAAATCCTACGATATCTCCAAAAGTCCCTTTGAATTTCATTGCCTCTTTACCCTGAAGTTATCTTAAAATGCCTAAGTTTCCTTAAATTTAGAAAAGGAAATTACCGTCAAGCTTTCCAATTTTTAAATATTTGTTTTATTTTGAAAATTATATCATAATAATGTATTGCTTTCCTTCTATGAGCGATAATTACTCCATGAGGCCGCGTAATTCTTTTAGTTGCCTTTTCTCCACTGTAGTTGTCTAACACTAGTTCAAACCTTTTTGAAAAATTGTAATATCGATTTACTGCATTTAAAACGTCATAACTCGAAGCGGACTTAATTTTCGTTTTGTAAACTTTTGTAATGAATTTCTACTCATACATGCCTTGGATTCATTTGATACATTCAAATAGTAATAATAAGAACATAAATTACAAAAAATATTACTAGTTTTTAGGCGTTTTGCCATTTGTATCCCACTATGATTTGACCATGTATTTTGGCACGCTAAGGATGAAAGTCACACTCAACAGTTTTGTTATCGAAGCGTCTTCGAGATATCATTGTTCGATTTTTTTTCAATTTTCAGAGTTGTTCCGACGTTTTTGAGTATATCTGGAGTTCGAATTGACCGATTACCCTAAACGAGCACTCAATTTTAAGGATTTATAAAATTGACAAATAAAGGCTTACTAATTATTACAACCAATTTTACAAGTAAAACTCTAGCGTAAATAATAAAAAAATAGTTTAGTTCATAGTTCTGTATTACAATGTAGGTATTTACATATTTGTGTTCATCCTTTCGCTTTAGACAAGGGTCACTATTTTTATTCAAATTTAAATTACAAAAGCCTATTCTATTCCTTGAAAAGTTATTGTCGACAAACATATTCGTTACGTTTTGATGGAGAATATTTTATTTTGAAATCATGTGTACAATTCTTTGTAGTTAATCATTTTTTGAAGCTGATAATTCGCTAAATAATGTTTATTAGAGCTGTAATAAATATAATTGTAAAGAACCTTTCCAGCAATAGAATGATCTTCGGTAAATTAAAGTTGAATAAAAATTAAAACTTTTGTCTGAAGCGGAAGACAAAATACATATATATGCAAATAACTATAATTAAATTAACAACTTTGACCTAAATTATTGTTGCATGACTTTCGCTTCGATTTTTTTTCTAAAATTTGTCTTATTAAACAATGGGCCTTTTTTCCCAATTTTATCAATCAAGTTGAAGTAATAAACTTACTTTTATTTCATAAAGGAATTTTTAATTTAACGGTACACCTAGAACAGTCTTAATTAGGAAATGGATAGAAAACCTTATGCGAATTGAGAAAAATGTGTGCTTTTTAAATACTTTTGGGCGGTTCAATTAAACATTTTAAATTGTCTAGTAAAATTAAATGAATTTAAAAATGTTGGCCCATAGATTTTATTTTGTATTTAACTTTAATTTAACAAGGCTCATGCTATTCCTAGAAAGGTTCTTTAAAATTCTATTTATTCCATTGCTAATAAACATTATTCAGCAAATTGTCTGCTTCAAAAAATGATTAACTACAAAGAATTATACACATTATTTCAAAATGAAATAATTTCTATCGAAACGTAACGAATATAATTGGGGACAACAACCTTTCAAGGAATCGAATAAGGTTTTGTAAATTAAAATTGAATAAAAATAGTGACCCTTGCCTAAAGCGAAAAGGTAAGTACACTAAGGAAACTCACGTTGGATTCAGTCTATTGACAGATGTTGAAATACTGAAGATAGTCAGAAAAAATAATGTCTCTCTCCTTGTGTCAATGCTGCTAAACGCAATATTAAAGATTACTTTTGCATTTTTAATTTTAAGCAATAATCCCACGGAACAGTGAAATGATCGAAAATGGATTCATTGTCTTATGAAACATACCAAGCAATATTCGAATATATTTCAAGCTGTTCTAATTGTTGATCATTGTACTTAAAGTCATGATTCTATTTTAATTATTGTAGGAATTATCGAGCAAGATAAATTAGATTAACAAATCAAAAATTGACCAAATCTTCGGACTCAAATCTGGCAACTTCGGATTTGCTTATAACGATTCAATTCATGCAAGCAAACTTACCAGTTAGTACTTCAACTCGAATTTATGTGGTCCAATTATTCCTTAGACATGTCGATTCATCCTATTCCAGAAACAGTAAACAATCACAAAGGTTCGCAGCATAATCGATATCAAATTTCTACGTTATAATTTTTAAATCCGTTCAATGACGTCTACACGCAATGATAAAACAAGGTGAAATATAATTTATTCCGAAATAAACTTCAGGATTTAAATAATTTCGAAATTAATTTTACAGCTTTTAATTACCAACCGTATGTTTACGTAAAACGGGATTCTTCAGGAATTCCGCAAGAAGTTTCTGAAACAGATGCTTGGTCATTCTGTCAACAATCTGAATCATCAATTGCTGGTTGAAATTTTAAAATAATGTTTGGACTTGGTTCGAGTTACTGAGCAGCAGAAATATGTCTTACATTCCTAGGAAATCACTATCGCAAATTATAATTCAAAAGCGTAAAGATGCATTTATAATAATGATTCGATGAAAATTGTCAAAGAAACATTATCACTTTCGAAAAGGGTTTTCCAATTTGAGACGAAATTGCCATATCTCGGCAAATTCAACGAAATTTTGGAAAGAATGTTAGAATCAGGAGTCGATAAGCATTGGGAAAAGCGACGAGTCAAAAATCTGCGCCAGGTTATGAAACTTCAATTACCGACCGTAGTCAACTGACCAGGGCTCTCGGTAAATCCAGAAAAGAAAAGCCTGGTCATTTTCACAAGAATTTGAGGGATTTTGCCAATTTCAAGACATTTCAAAGGATACGAATGAATTTAGGACATTTTAAATGATTCTAAGAATTTAACGAGGCTTAAACTTTATTCATGGATCCAAAATAATTTGTCAGGAATTCGAAAAAGTTTAAAGCTTTTATAAAGTATTAAGCATTTTAAGGTAACTTCGGGGATAGAGGAAAAGGAATTTTAAGGGACTTCTATGGATATCGTAGGATTTCTATGGATTACAGGAATTAGAAAGATTTCAAAGACTTTCAGAAAATTGATAGGAAATTTGAATTATATACCAGATGCGAATAATATCTAGAACCTTGAATTGATATTTTGAAAATTGCATATTCATGTTTTGGTACTATTTTTTAAAATTTCTGTTATTATTAACACTTTTTTTAAATTCATAAAATGAATCCAAGGCCTGTATAAGTAGAAATTCATTACAAAAAAATTCCGAAGATAAAATTAGCTCTGCTTTGAATTCTGACGTTTTAACTTCAGTAGATCGATATTACACTTTTTCAAAAAGGTTTGAAATAGTTTTAAAAAACTACAGTGAAGAAAAAGCAAATTAAACAACTACATGGTTTCAGAGACTGATTCTAGCTCATAGAAGAAAATCAGTACATTACTATAAGTATATGAAATTTAGAGAACCTTGAAATGATGACAAAATGCTTTGTGTGCACCTCAGGTTACTAAGGAAACTCACGGTGGATTCAGTGTACAGGCAGAGGTGGAATCAAAAGTATTCAGAAACTATTTCTTTTCCTTTGCGACAATGCTGCTAAACGCAATATTAAAGATCACTTTTGCATTTTTAATTTTCATCATTAATTCTGAAGAAGTGTCAAGTGATTCAAAATGGATTTATCATCTTGCGAAATATATTAAGAAAGATTCGCATGCCTCTCAAGCAGTAATAATTGTTGATAATTATACTAAAAGTCATGATTCGATTTTAGACATCATACGAAAAATCCAGCAACATCTTCCCAGCAAGATAATCGGTTCAACTAATCAAAAACTGACAAAAACTTTAAGTCGAAGTGTGGAAACTGCGGATTTATGTGTCATGATCCAGTTTGTAAAAGCGAATCTACAAGCTCCTGCATCGACTGATTTCCTAATTCAGATATTAAAATATCGGGTCCGACCAAAATGTTTGATGATCTTGGCAGTTAAAGACAACCTAAATTACAGACTCATACTAGAACATATGTGGTCCAATAATTTCTTGGACTTGAGTATTCTTGCGATCACAGAACATGGAATCGATCACAAGGGTTTGCTTCAGAATCGTCATGAAACTGCTACCTTATATTTCTTTAATCCGTTCAATAACACATACACAAAACTGACCTACAAGGAGGAGCTTGAGTTATTTCCGAACAAGCTGCAGAATCTAAATGGATTCAAAATGAAGGTTGGATCGTTTCATTATCCACCGTATGTTATCGTGAAACGGAATTCTTCAGGACATCCGTTAGAAGTTTCTGGACTACATGCTCCAATTGTAAAAGCTCTGTCCAAAAAGATGAACTTCATATTATCAGAAGTTCCATCTGTAGAGGAATCAGCAGGTCGTTGGAGTTGTGATGAAGAAAATAAAACGACCGGGTTTCATAGAATGTTATGGAGCCATGAAATTCGGTTCATGACTAACCAAGGAGGCGCTATCAGCAACTGCGAAAAATCACCCATGAACAGTGCAAGTACTGGAATAATGAGACTCTGTGCTTTGGTTCCAGTTACACGTGATGAGAATTATTCATCATCTCATTCAAACAAATGGATTTACTTGGGTATAATACTTCTAACTATCTGGTTCAGCACTGGCTTATTGAAATTCCAAAATGGCGTTTGGACTTGGTTCGAGATATTAAGAGCAATGTTAGGATTTACAGTGCCTCGAGAGCCTACCGTTATGTCGGAAAGAATAGTATTCGTTTCGATTCTTATTGGGTTTTCGATTTTTGCTTCCAACATATTTGCAATTCTGACAGACCAGAGACTGATCAAGAAATCAGAGATGAGAATTGACACTATAGAGGAATTAATCAACTCCAACCTTACTCCAATGATTCCAGAAAAATATGCAGTTATCCTAATATTACTAAATGATTCTCTCAATACAGCATTAATAAATAAATCCATTATTTCTGGTAACGATCAAGAATGTATTAATATTTTACTGAAAAGCAAGAATGTGACTTGCATTCTTAGTGAATCACTAGCGGAAATTGCAATTCAAAATGATAAAGAAGTATATGATATTGGTGTGATAAAAATTCTGAAAGAAAGATTAACATCTTCGATTCGGGTTTTCCAATTTGAGCCAGAATCGCCGTTTCTCAGAAAGATCAACGAAGTTATAGCACGGTTATTACAAGCCGGTCTTATGATTCATTGGGATAGGAAGGTTTTCCGACCTTCGAGAAAGTTATATAAACGAGAAAATGAGGAAGAATTTGAGTCAGTCAATATTCTTAATCCACTTATTTTCTTTTTGACTTTTGGATGTATACTTTCAATTGTGGTTTTCATTTGTGAAGTACTTGCAAATTATATTGAAAATCGCATCCACGCATCTGTATTCGTCTATACGCAAGAAAGTGTATTTTAAAGGGAACTCCTAAGAATGTATAATAAATTTGGAATCGAATGGACATGCCGCTTTGGTTGCCCAGGCTAAACAAATCATTCCCATTTAATTCACACCTGTTTGTACTGTATATAGAGTTGTTTCAATAAAGTTTAATGTGCACATATATCGTTAGTTCTTTTTTTAGGAATTTTTCTTTTTCCCCTGCTTGCATTAAATCGCTTTCTTTTTTGTTGTTCGGCTTAAATGTGAACTGAATTAATAGAACTCAAAAAGAAAAAACTATTTCTATTTAAAGGTTACTTTTTACGTCAAAAAGTCTACTATTCTCATGTTGGTTTGGAATTAATTTATTTGATTTAAAAATTCAAGTCTTTAGTTCAAAATGTAATTATTTTATTGAAAATTCAACTAATCAACAAAATCATAGTCTTTTATTATGAGTTCAACAACTTGGCCGGAATTTGAACTACTTTGTTATAATTATTTTGAGCTTAAAGATTCATCTCTTTGCTAAAAATGAAATTATTATTTGGTGTCGTTTTACTAAAAATATTAGTTTTATATTCTTGATTGAAAATCTATCT
>CAKNWW010332996.1:0-10073 GCA_932074435.1 Andricus kollari
AAAGAATTATAATATACTAACCTCGAACTCTACGACCTGGAGCTTGACTTAAAGTGGAATGTGGAGCTTGACTTGAAGCGTAATGTGGAGCTTGATGTGGAGCAGTAGTCTGTGGATCACGATCTCGTCTTGCATGTTGCTGCCTG
This sequence comes from Andricus kollari, assembly GCA_932074435.1. NCBI lineage: Eukaryota > Metazoa > Arthropoda > Insecta > Hymenoptera > Cynipidae > Andricus > Andricus kollari. Next base: position 147 of record CAKNWW010332996.1, read on the forward strand.
CCTTCAGTTCGAATTCGAGGTAGCCTAAGCTCACTTCCATCTTTAAATGGTTCAGCATAATTTTATTAAGCATATTTAAAAATATAATAAGAGCGGGAAAAAATCTGAGCCAATACGCTACTGAGTGACTCTCGCGAATTGTTATACGATCACATGCATGTGTTACGTGCAACCAGAGCGATTGCGTGCGCAACCACTCGAAAAGGGGGGATGAACTGGCCCGCGGCAACGAGACTGCCATGATCGAACCCACTAATGGTCTAGCCGAAAATGATCCCGTTTTCGTACAACTTGCGCATACCAGCTTCACGGCCATCTTGGTTACCATCAACACAACCGCTAGCTGCTCACTAATTCAATGTGGCTGTGTAGCTGGTATCGCTACTGATTGGATGCAATTTTTTTTACTTGCGCGTGGCTAAACCTTGTGTGGGTTGGATCATGGAGAATAATCTCGATGCGAAGCAACGCACAGGTAATCAGGTTGCGCTGAACACTCGACACGAGACCGCCTTTTGCGTCAGGCTCTTTGATTCCACGTATTCCACACTCTGCTTGGAAAATTGTTCGCAAACTAGGCAAGCGGGGCGGTCCTAGGTATAGGGGATATTCACGTTTCAGGGAGCAACTGAAACGATATAACGCTTTCAATTCAAGCCAAATAAAAGGGAAATTGATGGTTTTTTTCTTTATGAAATTCCAGATATGTTCAACCTTTTGTGTTCTTCTCCGTTTTCAATGATAGGTCGCGGTTAGTTCATTTTGATTGGCACAGTGTTAGAGCTTTAAATTAATTTTAAACAGTGCGGCACTAGTGTAAAGGGGAAAGGTTTAAATTAATTCACTCATGAGGATTTGACAAAATTAAGACTTTCTTGATTTCTCTTTCCACAAGTTATACGTCTGGATGCTTAACTCTGGGAAATTCTTGTTCATAGAACCCGCCAACGATGGGTTGATTTTGGTAGTCCTTGGGTTTGTAAGTCACTGGATTTGTCAACATAACCCGATCAACAGTGAATATCTCTGTCGTCCAATCGAATGTATATCCTTTTTCAGAAGCGTGCTCATGCTTGCTAATTCGAACTCTGTCACAAACTTTCAACTTTATACTCCTCTTGAGTATATTTCGTAGTTTTTTAAAGCGTTGCATCGGCTCCTCTTCGTCCTCGGCAATAACATCTTTTGGCTTCATACCGATTGATCGATGTTTGGTATTGTTGTACTTGGAGATGAGAGTACATAAAATATTTATCAACTTTTAAGCTTTTTTAAGCCTTTCAAGCTAAATTGCGGCCACATCTTATTCCTGAGCGTGCGATTACATTTTTTACAGATTGACGTCTTCAGATTACTATGTGTTGAGTAGAGATTGATGCCGTATCGTGGCATAAGATTTTTAAAATGTGATTTATAAAAGTCTTTGCCTTCATCAGTGTGTACTTGGAGACATTATCTATGACGGTAAGTAAATATTTTTAGCCATTATTTTCGTGGGCATATGGTAGCATTTCAACCAAATCCGCTATCCACGTCTCGTCAATACCACGCAGTTGCACGCGACGATGTGCATAATTCCTTCTAGCAGGTTAACGCAGTTCTCTGAATACTGCCGATTTCTCATTGTCCACTCTCGAGTGCGTTTAATTGAGCGTCCAATTGAGCAATAAGTTCAGTGTTACTGACAGAGAAATATTTTTGGGTGTCAATCTGCAGGTTTTTCATTTTCTCGTTGATTGATTCTTCGAGTAAACGTATAATTAAATTATTATTGTCAATCTCTGTTCGCATAGACGATGTCACTTGATACACAGTACTTATCTCGTTTTGTACAATACGCTGGGCAAGTAACAAGTTGACTGAATCGTATTGTTCTTTGGCCTCGCTAAGGTTACAAAGTCTTTTTCCGTCTACGTCGTAATGGCCGTCGGAAGTCATCTTGAATCCAACACCAGGTGGCTCACGGCTTGCTGCAGAGGTTCGATCCAAGTGACGTCCAAACACATCGATACTCATCGTCATACTGACGAAATTCTTATAAGGATTGACATAATTTCAATGTTGTGACTCGGGTTGCTTGCTGCTGGAGAGGCCAGGAGCAGACGAAGACGATTAACTAGATAGTTAGTGTCATCCCAGTAGACAAACTCAGTCTTTGCGTTTTTTCTTTCTACTATGCACTGTGGTAAGGAACCTCCGACTTTCAACGATCGTCTGCGCGATAAATTAAATAGTTTTGCAATAAAGTTCTTGTACTTGTTATAGTTGTTAGTGCGAACTGATTCACTGGGACTGTACCGCTTCTTGTGTGCATTTTTAGCACTCAAAATTTACTTATAATTGTTTCGATCGTCAGCGCTTATCTGGGATTCTTCTGGATTTTGTTTAAACAACAGTTCAAGCAATCCGACAGTTTTTCGATACTGTTTACAGTCAACTTTGATATATTGTCCTTTAAAACTAACGGGTTTTTCACCAATCATAAGGCTACCATCACTGAATTTATGCACACTATAACATATATCCAAATACTGCTTCCTAATTTGTTGCATCATCGTCCCCCTTATCCTCCTCATCTATTTCCTTGACAGGCTTATTTTGTTCAACTTCCTTTTTGACTGAAGGATTTTATATGTCAATGAGTTTCTGGATTAGCATGGCGATTGGCTTGAACGTTTCAGTCATTATCTTTTCAGTGGCTTCGTTACCCATTTTGAGCAATTTTACTACATTTTCAGAAACTGAGTTCATTCTTCATCGATATGGAGTTCATCGTGGACGTGCAAGGCTTCAAGAAGACCATCAACAAGTTCGTCTTTAAGAAATTGGCTATAATTCCCCTTCAGGAAGACGCTCAACCTGTAGTCTACCCAGGGCCGCATTTAGGAGTGTGGAGGCCTTAAGGGCCGGCTAAAATGTAGGGGCCTTTCGTAATTTCGGATGACTTATAAAAAAAAGGTCATCGAAGTACGAGACGATGCAGAAGTGTGTGTGCATGCAGCAGCGATTTTGATTTACCGACTAGACTAGTTACATTTGTGGGGGGCCCTAATTTGTGGGGGCTCTGGAGCCATGGCCCCGCTGGACCCGTAGTAAATTCGACCCTAAGTCTACCATTTGGAACCACCCTACCACTGAGACTCGCTGCCTGCTAAATACAAAATTGAAAATTTGTGGTTGGCGCACAATTACCATGGTCTAGAATGGACACCTGATGACATACAATATGATGCACTAAGACTTGTAATCTAAGAAAAATTACGTGATGTTCGTGCATTCTACGTCAATGGAATAGAAAAGGAAAAATGGTTGGCTCAGTACGTGCAAAACGTGTATAATTTGGAAGATCTGGGGTGTCCTTCGCTAAAATAACTGTACAGCACAGTTTCAATAAGATGCAATCACCATCTTCAACGCTGGAATACAAATTGTGCAGTTCGAAATGGTGCTACTCTCAAGGCCTGGTTCTTGTCTCCTCGGGATGAGCCGACTTCCTTGAGTAACACAACGCTCAAAGACTTTTATAAACGTTGTGAATTTATGTTTTAACTACGTTTACTATGGCCAACGGCCATACCACGCTGGAAGCACCAGTTCCCGTTAGATCACTGAAGTTAAGCAGTGTTGGGCGCGGTTAGTACTTGGATGGGTGACCGTCTGATACTACTGCGTTGCTGTTGGCGGTCGTGGGTGTGGTGAGCCCATTTACTACAAATCCACCTAAAAAACACTACCCGAATCGGGTAGTGTCACGCTTACCCCTAGAGGCTCGCCGAAAGGGAAATAGCTTAATGATATACTTTCATCACATTATAGGTTAAGATTTTCTATTGTAAAATTAGGCTTAGTCTTTTTTCTTGAATGAACCAAACATTTAATTTCACATCGAGTGAATATTTATTTAAACCCATTCAGTTAGTTAAGAATTAGTTAGGAATTAGTGAAAAATTCTTAAAGCTGATTTTAAGTTTCATTCGGTATCTTTATTTCCAGCGTTAAATATTACAAATATCGCTGGGTTGAACTCTGAATCAAAATATCGCTTACTGTCAGCGGTGGAAAATCACAGACGTCGTTGGGCTAAGTTTTTAATGTGGGACTTTATTCAAGCATCGTCGGGTTGCAATCAATTTTCAGCAATGGTCACACATAGTTGGATTTCATTTTTAAATTTCGCGTGATCTTGTTGCCATGAACACCTTATAAATAACCACTTTACCTATAGATAATACTAAGTCGAAGTTTTTAGAAACTTCAAGAATCCCTGAGCTCACATAAGTTAGCTATGTTCCTAGAAGGTTCGAAAAACTGTTTACCGAGTTAGAAAGTTCTAGGAAGTTTAACGAATAGGTATCATAGAGATTTCAAGAAACGTACTAAATACAGGGGAATCCCTGAACCCAGGGGGAAAGCGGTAATAAAAAAGGGGTGCCGAATTGGTCGGCAAAACAGTGATCCAACTTTTCTACTAGGCCATAGATTCGTTTCAGTGCTCTACCTTACCGACCGAGTTATTGACTGTCGGTAACTTGACAATAACTGTTTTACCAGGTGATTATCTCCAGAACCAGCTTAGCCTATTTACTTAACAATTTGCGTAATTGTTAATAACAATTTCTATAGCAAACTGTCTATAGCAATCATTGTTGATGTAATCTTGATTGTATTTATATGAACCGTTTTCGTTAAAGATGAGTTAAAATTAAGCAGTTGGGTCCAATAACGCTGTTCTTCACTCTTCAGAAGTCACTCATCTCTCATTTGTTTTTACGTAACTCCATGAAAACCAACTGAAGAAAAAGTTCACAAGATCACAAGTTCACCGCTAGGTGGATGTTTGTATTATTATTTCTAATAAAAAATGGATACTCCTTAGGTGCGTAAGAAGGTCCTTTGTGATTTTCTTATTTCCAATCAGAGTACTGACGTACAAGGTTTGTTAAGTTTCATCCAAACTGAGTACAGTCTTGACCCTGAGCATCTAGGAATAGTAGCTAATCATTTGAATTCATATTTTGTACCTATATTTCGGAAAAAATGGAAAGAATGTGTAAGCATGAAAAGTCAGTTTGAAAAAAAGTCTGAAAAGAAGCTAAATACTGACTTCGTTGTTACATTTTCTGAGACAAAATCAAAAGGAGGAAGGAAAACTTCTGATACGAAGTTCGATAATACTTCTGCTGCGATAAAGAGACAAAAATTAATGTCCATTGAAGAGAGGTTTAGGGCTGCTGAGAAACAGGATGATTTTTTGCGAAGCTTACAAAAGTGTGAAAGAAAAAAAATTGCAAATGCTATATTCGTTCTTTTGAGTTCTGATGATACTGAAAATATAAACATTTCAGGTAAATCTCATTTCGAATCATATGTCAGAAGAGGAAAAAAAAGGTTTAGCTTTAATGCAACGGGTCAGACTATTGAAGTATCAATATAATACTATTCACTTACAGGCCAAAGAAAGAAAGCCTGACATTTATCCTTCCTAAGTGAATGTATTATAGATTAAAAAAGATTTTTATTCTTCAAATATTCGAATATCGGAAGGAGGAGTCATGATTGGGATTCAGTCTCTTATTATTCACAATAGTCAACGTCTGTTCGAAGATGCGAATGTATGTCTTCCGATTTCAGGGAATAGATTAAAGACTATTCATTTAGACTTTGAAATTAAATATGGCATTGATGGACTGTTAACTGACGCCAAAAACCAATCAGAAGTTTAATAACAATGATTCGACAGATGACTCTTTTTTCACAGCATCAAAGGTGCCAATATGGTTGAAGATAAGGCACACGGAAGAAACAGTTTGGATGAATCCTCACATTTCCTCGCCAAAACATTGCATACCTATCATGATTAAGTATGCAAAGGAAACAAAGGAATTGCCCAAACCGAAAATCAACAATATTAAGACACAAGTTCAGAAGCTTAGACACGCAACAATTACTACGACTAATGGCGTGTACATGGTTCCAACAGAAATGATGCTAACTATGTTGGATTGAAAAGTTTGCTCTAATCTCAATAATACTCCATCATCTTCTACTTGGTACATTTGCAAAGCGACACCATCACAAATGAATGAAATGAAGCATGTAAAGCAGAAGAGGGAAATCGTCTCCAACTTAAATTTGGTCTTTCTACTTTGCATACCTGGATGAGGTTCATGGAGTGTATACTCCATACTGCTTATAGATTACGAATCTGCAAGTGGAGTATATCCAAGAAAGAAGATAAGGAAACGATGGAAGAAGCTAAAAAAATAATTTGCAACGAATTGCAAAAGAAAATGGGTTTAATAATTGATGAACCAAGTCAAAGATCTGGCAACTCTAATTGTGGTAATATGGCTCGCAGGTTTTTCTCAGATGTTAATCAAGTGGCAGGAATAACTGAAGTAAATAAAGAACTGATTAAAATGTTCAGAAACACAGTACAAATGTTAGCTAGTAGCAGAAAAATTCCTGTAAAGGAATATATATAAATATATTCCGAAGAAGCTTCTCAGGCCAGGAACAAGGATCTCAAATACATTCGGCAGTTCAACACACGAACAAATTTTCGATTGCATGCGATGCACGACCTAATTCACAAACTCTTTGAGTCCTCAGATCTTTTCATTACATCCTTGAAGGCTGAATGGGAAAAAGTTGAAGTTGAACTTAATCAAGAACCCGATGATCTAATAGAACAATTAGAATCCAAGTGTGATTCGAGTTCTTCATAGTAATTTATTTTAAGTTTTTTATAATAAACTCATTATTATTTTAAATATCGATTGTTTCTTTGATTCAATACCACAAATAGAATTATCACAAAAATTATTGAAGCAAAAATAACTTTTTTCTACGACCAACCGCAGATCGTGTAAAAATTGTCACTAGCGATCACCCAAATGGTTATTTAGTGGCCCATATCCAATATTGGAATCACTGTTAGTTTATTGTCGGATAATTTCAGTGAAAAATGGTCCTTTTCAGATGTGAAAATGATAAATCTTAGTTTTGTTAAAAAAATTGCTTATAAGAATCACATCAATTATTTTTTAATCAATTTTTTCCATTAGTCATCGCAATAAATGTCACTTTAATAATATTAAAGAAAAGACCATTTTTTCTACGAGGAAACGGCCGACTGAGAGACTTGTGTAATTAAATTGTTATTAACAATCTATATTGTTTATGTTTGATAAAGATTGGCGTATATAAATGGTTGTAAAGAAAATTGAGGATCACTGTTGGTTAGACAAATCAATTTACCTATGGGTAAAACTCATTTATATAGAATTTTTTTATAAAAACAGTAATTTTAAACTTATGCTATTTTTTGTCACAAATTATAACTCTCATAAAAAATATTAGCAGCTAGCGTGAAGCAAACAATTTTTTTATGAGAAAAAACACTAATAAGAATTTGTTTGTAAAAATTGTTTATAATGATCGAGAGAAAAAAAGGATTAATATTGCCAGTGTATACAGTTTTATTATTGTGCTCTTAAAGGTGCCTTTTTCTCAGAGGCAAGGTGCTCATCGCTTTAAACGAAGGTAATTTTTTACATTCCCATGAGAGAAGGTATTAGATTTGTGTAAAATTTGACACGATAACTTTCGAAAGAATTCGCCGATAGAATTCTCCTACACTGAAGTTAGCTGGCCATTTTAGATAAAAATGTAAAGCATTTTCAATATTCTTAAAATATCTTTTTTTAAGAATTAAGAATTCTATGTACGGCTATTCGTAGTACTCAAAAAGACAAATAATTTATCCTAATGACTTTTTTTGATAAAAAAAGTACAAAAGTTACAGCAATTACAATATTATCATAACAACTTTTTATTTTTTTTTGGCCAATCGAAAATTCAAATTTTGATGGCACGAAAAATTAAGAAATATTGAAAATTCCAGTTTGCGGCCAAACTAGCACAAGATACGAATAAAGATGACAAAACAAAAGTTGTGCACTCAAGAAAGATCTACAAATTTGTTATGCGCCACTTTTTGATATGATGCGTGGTGTTTGTTCTATTTTTGTTTTAGTCCTAAAAAAAACGACATTAAAAATATAGAAAAAATAAAATTTTTTGAACGAACAAAGCAAGGCACGAAAAAAAACTCATCAGCAACAGTTGTACCCCCAAATAAGATCTATAAATTTGTAATGAATTATTTTTTGATGGAACGCATAGTTTTTTTATTGTTGGTATCGTAAAAAACTACATTAAATATAAAACATAATTTTTTTTTGAAAAATGACACAACGTTAAAAAAAATTATTAGACAAAAGTTGTTCATCAGAAAAGGATCTATAAATTAGTTATTAATAACTTTCACATAAAATAAAGAATCTAAAGTGGAAAAACGACACAAGAGACGAAAAAAACGAATAGACAAAAGTACTTTAACCGAAAAAGATCTACGCTAGGATGTGCATTTTTGGTTTGAATCGTAAAGAGAACATTGAAAACAAGCAAATTAAATTAATGGAAAAACTACACAAGTCGCAGTAAAATGTTTAATAACAAAATTGTTTTTTTTATGGAATAAGCACTTTTTTTTAATCAGAAAAACAAGCGCATGAAAATACGTCTGTTTTGATATCAATGCATATTATGAATTGTAATAATATACATTTATTGAAATTATACATTTTTCAGGGTAGTTGAAAATAACACATAATGCAAATTAAGGAACAAATATTAAAGTGATCACGATAATAGATATTTGGGATGCAAGTGCGCAAAATAGGTGATTGTGTGCAAATGTGAATTTTTCAGAATAAGCAATCACCTATGCGCACGTGTATCACACGCTATTTTTTGAAACGCCCATCCAAAAAAGTTTCGTTAGGAAGAGATAACGAAAAATACTAATTGTATATTGCACAGAGTGGAGTTAAGACACATCCCCTCCCACCGTCTGCTGCCACAAAACGAACAAGTTAGTCAAAGTAGGCGCCGAACGCCTACAAGGAAAGGTTTCGTAGCCAATTAAAACGACAATTGAAGTCTTAACAGAATCTTAATACAAAAGATTTGTAAATTTTGTAAACAAATTTTTGTGAAAGAAAAGTTTTGGCGCTTATGACCTTTTGCTGTGCCTAATGTTGGCGCTTATGCCCTTTTGTACGACGGACGGACGGACACCTGACCGAAACCATAAGGGTTCCAGCCCGGGGCTACGAAACCCTAAAAAGAAAACTTCAATCATTAAGAGATTTTTGCAAGTTAAGTCACAATTTATTTCCAGAAGATACCAACACCAGTGTTTCATGAGAACTGTGCTAGTGTCTAGAGTACTTCATCTCGAATGTGCGCATGCGCAGTTTTTTACCGCTGCCTAAGGTAAGCCATCGGTTTTTAATTAATGACGGACTGGCGTGGGAGAGCGATGGAATCATGGTCAGTCAGGTTAAAGTCCACGAAAATGAACCATAAAATTTCTCACCGGGATCCTGCACTTCTCAATACCTTGTATCGATTTAGTTCAGGAAGCTACGACCACGATCGTTCACCGAACGATCGATCCCCATGCAACCGGAGGTGATACCTCATCCGACTCGTCACTTCCGGCAACACTAGAAGACGATCAAGTCGGGAAATCACTAAAACAATCAATTCGGACTTGAAGAGCCACTGATTTTAATTTACATACTCAGAAACCTAAGTACTCTAGAAGACACACAATTGATCTCTTATCGTTGCAACCCCGAAAATTAGTCACCCCAGCTTGCACCATGATAGTAACTAACTCTCTCCGAGAAGAGAGCCCGGCAATCACCCACCAAGGCACCATCAAGCGACAACATGAGTCACCACTCAAACCAAAACGTAGTCCCCAAAACTCATAAACAGAAAAGGCACCTTGAAGGAGAAGAAGCATTGGGAGGATGGCATGCAATGATCAATGAAATCCGAAGGAAAATCAAG
>CAKNWW010333007.1:495-14226 GCA_932074435.1 Andricus kollari
GGCCGCCAAGCCCGGGTCCCCGCTCTGCAGTGGCGAGTCGAGGGCTCAAGCGCAAATACTCAAACCTCGATATCTCGAAAAAAAGTATAAGAAAATTAAACGTCATGGGTCCCAATCATGAAACGTACGGCCTGATTCTTATCTGCTTTATGTTTCTTTGTTATGCGCTAGAGTGAAGACACGTTTTATACATCTCGTCTTTATTTTTGTTTTAAGTTGTGCTGTCGTCTCTATTAATAAAAATTAGTCTAAAAAGGGCAAGTGCTGCACTTCTGGATTCATTAGAGAAAAAGCTGCGGTGCGTTCATAATGATATATATTAAATAAAACAGAAAAACCTCTCGCTAGTACAATCCGAGACCGAGGAATTTTCCGGTAGTGTTGGTGAACTTGAACATGATTCTCTCCACGAAAACGAACGTTCATCTCGAGACCCGGTACTTGGCTTTCCAGATAAATTAACGGAATCTTCTAATCAAGCTAATTATAAATAACTAACGTTATAATACCCATATCGTCCAGTTATCCGGTAGTTTGGTTCCCGAAAAAATCCCTACAAGAATGTTTTTAAAAGAAAGTTTCGTTAAGGGGCCCCTTTTAAGATATAAAAAATGCTAGAACAGATCAATTGCCAAACCGGGTTTTTTTTTTTCGAAAACAGTTCCAAAAGTTACTTTTGCGTGGATGGATAATTCCCATTGCATTTTGGAGCAAAATGTCCAATAGAAAAAAGAAAGAGGACAAAATTACAAGAAATATTGTTCAAAGAATAATCCGCAATCTTTCATTTGTTTCGAGTTATGATAAATTGAAAAATCCCCACTTTTTCGAATTTTCAGCGAAAAATCACTAAGTTTCAAAAAACACTGTGTACCTTCCCACCTAATTACTGCACAGAAAAGTGTTCTACATATAAGTGTAAGTAGACTCAATTTGCTGCAATTAAAAAAAAGAAGAATGTCCTACCTATAATAGGTCATAAGTTATGACCCCTCAAAGTTGGGCATTTTTGCCTGTTTTTACGCGCAAACAAGTGGAGTTCAGTTTTTTCTGAAAGGAATACCTTGTTTCCTGTCGATCCCACGAGAAAGTTGCTAGCGAATAAATAAAAGTGGAGTCAATTTAGCGTAATTAAAAAAAAAAAAGAGTCCTGGCCCTAATAGGTCACGAGATATGACCTTTGAAAGTGCACTCTTCTTGCAGAGAGGTACCTGAGCATACCGTAAAGTAGAAACTACAGCCATATTTCGATGTTTTTGTCCCAAATAAGTGTATATATTTCATTTATCATGTGGCAAGCGTCTTTTGCCATTGCTAAATAAATAATTGTTTCTAACAAAACCTTGCTATCACCACTTCTGATTACTTTTTGGCCCGTTTTCAGTACTTTCGTGGCAAAAAAGTGATTCTAATTGATTGAAAATGTGTGATATGTTTTTTTATCAATAAACAAACCTTTTTTATTGATAATTCTTATTAACAAAGTCTTGCCATAGCCACTTTTAAGTACTTTTTGAGTACTTTTCTAACAAAAAAAGTAATTATATTTGATTGAAAATGTTATATATATTTTTTATCAATAAACAAATGGTGTTTTCATAATTTTTTGTAAAGATATCTTCTAATTAATCTGTTTATCGATAAACAATATAGATCACATTTTTAATCAAATGTCATTACTTTTTCATAATTTTGCCCTCTTTCTTTTTTCTGTTGGACATTTTGCTCTAAAATGCAATGGGAACTATTCGGCCACGCAAAAGTAACTTTTGGAACTGTTTTAATAAAAAAATAAAAAAACCGGGTTTGGCAATTGATCTGTTCTAGCATTTTTCATATGTTAAAAGGGACCCCTTAAAGAAAATGTCTCATTAAAAACATTCTTGGTGGGATTTTTTCGGGAATTTCACTCATTATTTCGACGTAATGCCTGGACTATAGCGGTTAGGCATATTAGAGTAACACTGAGTACACTTTAATGAGCTTGCACGAGCAGCAAGACATATTGAAATAATATACACTAAGGAGTTTGCACAAGCGGCAAGATATCTGAGTGCGCAGTTATTATAGAACATGCACTGGCGGCAATACATTAATAATTTTGTAACCAGAGGCTTCACTTGTTAGATTCCTCTGGTGACTCGTTTGTGCGAGTATGAATAAGCGTGATTTCTTATTTTATCCTATTCTAGAATCGGATAAAGGAGAGGTTACAGAGCTGCCACCTGTCACTACAAAGGTTGAAGCTCAACTTGACCAATATTTCAAGGACATCATTGGTGATGATACGTCTGTAACTAAATCCCTGGATTTAGTTCTACCTAAAGCCTAGTCAACCAGACTAAAATTCTGACAGAAGAGGTTATTGCAAAGAAAGATTCAGAGGGGTTATTTACAAAATACAAGAGGCTTCCATTTTTGGAAGCTCCCAAAATGAACTCCCCCCCCCCTTCCCCCGTCGAAGTAAAACTTTTTATTAGCCAAGAAGAGGGATGAGTATAGGAGACAGACTCAAAACGCTATTGGTTCAGCCATAATGGTAATAGGATCATTCGCCTCTTCTCTCATTACAGAAAAAGAAAGTAATAAGCCGACTGAACATTTCGAGAAGCTATACCATGGCTTACAGATTTTAGCTGACACTTACCACAAACAGTCGGTTTCAAGAAGAACACCGGTTACACCGCTTTCTCTAAAGCAACACAAGAAGTCATGGACAAGAAAACCAGATGATTACCTCTTTGGTAGCGACCTCGTGACGAAGATCAAAAATGCAAAAGCAATCGAGAAATTAACGGAGAATATGAAACAGCCTACTCCAAGTACTTCTTCGAAGGCAAAAAGCTTGGTTTGCAACCCGAGTTCGAGGCTCGGCCCCAACCAGGCAATCCGAGGATTTCCGAACAGGCTGCTACGCCTTCCCTTTAGAAAAAAAAACAACAAAAAAGGTTTAGAAAAGCGAACCGCAACAGAACAAACTCCCCAATTTGAGGGCAAAACAGTAGAAGATGTGAGTACTGTCGCAGGTCGTTGAAGTTTCTTTATTAAGGAATGGTGAAGAATAACAGACAATCCTTTTGTTCTAAAATGTGTCAGCGGTTACCACTTGCACTTTGACAGGCCGGTTACTCGAAATCGAGTACCAATCACAAATATTCCTGTAAACGAGCCGGATATATTCAGAGATGCCATGGATTAAATCATTGAGAAAGGAGCGATAGTAACCTGTGCACCGCTCCACGATCCATTTGTGTCCACTTATTTCCTAACACCTAAACTTGACGAGGCATACATAGTTATCCTAAACTTAAAAAAATTGAATGAATTTATCGATCATCTCCACTTCAAAATAGAGGATTTACGAATGGCTAGAAACTCAATTTTTTCAAACTACTGTATGGCACTTCTGGATCTCTCCGACGCTTTTTACCTGGTTTCAGTACACATGTCAAGTAAAAAATTGTTTACCAGCCCCTTTATCTTTACAAGGATTATAAAGCCAGTTATGGGTTTCCCAAGATCTAAACACCTCACATCGGTTATATATACCTCGATATCATTCTTTGAATCGAGGATTTCTTTGAAAAATTTAATGTAAATGTTAAAAAAATCCATGTGTCTTCTACAATCATTAGGTTGTATGGTAAATACGCGCAAAAGTAGCCTAATCTCACCGAAAAGATGCAAATTCAGAAAGACAATTAGTTGAGATTACTGACGAAAAGAGATCGAGTACATACACGTAGAGCTATTTATCACCTAATTGGGAAGTTAGTAGTCGCCTGTTCTAGTATCGACTACGGCTGGCTCTATTTGAAGAAGCTGGTAAGATACAATGATAAAACACTTGTAATTAATAAATACATAAAAAAATATCTTTACAGATATTTCAGATACGGGATGTGGGGCCACTGGTAATATCAGTACTTCCTACGGGCTTTAGGACAACAAAAGTCATGGCATATAAATTATAAAGAATTATTTGTCGTAGAAATTGCGTTAGAAAATTTGGCCAGTGATATTCAGAATTGCACAATCTTGCTCCGTATCGATAATACCACAGCGGTTGCTTATGCAAATAAGATGGGAGGAACAACATTTCTTTCCATTCATGCTCTCGCTAAGGAAATCTGTCGATGGACTGAACGCAGAAACAACTTTATATTTACCTCTTGTATAGCATCTAAATAGAATGTAAAAGCAAATGCTCTGCCAAGGTTAAGTAATGAAGACACAGAGTGGGGATTGGCAAACTCCGAATTTAATAAAATTATGCACGCCTTTGTCAATGTGGATATTGATCTATTTGCTATTTACAAAAACAAAAAGTGTGTAGATTTTTGCTCGCGATGCTCAGACTCCGGAGCTTTACAAATAGCTGCTTTTACGTTCGATGGGTCCAATTAAAAATTGTATGCCCCCCTCCTCGCAGTAATAATTAATGTTTGGAACAAAATCAAAGCTGAGAATTCGTCTGGAATTGTAGTGGTTCCAAACTGGCAAAATCAGCCATGGTTCCCGCTTATTTATAAGCTACTAAACATGGAATCACTAATTGTAAAACCTAATCGTTAATTATTACTATACCCTTGTAGGAAGAAGACTCATCCCAAGGACAGAAACCCTTGAATTTATGGCAGGCAAATTGTCATCGAGGCTTTCTTAAGGAAACGAACTCCTCCCGAATCAATGGATGTAATCAGCGCCTCTTTATCCAAAGCTACTTAGGATCGATATCAAGTAGCGTTGAGTGGAAATTATTCTGCACTGAGAAAAAAGTTGATTTCTTTAATCCAAAAAATCACTCCGTTCTAAAATTTTTAACTATAAAATGTAAGGATAGTGCCTCATACGGGACCTTGAATTCATGCAGGTCTGCCATCTCTTTAATATCCTTTGATAGAATAGAAGATCCAGTAGTATCTAGATTCCTTAAGGGCAGTTTTAAATGAAAGCGTGATTTCCTTAATACTCTTTCACCTGGGATGTCTCAATAGTACTTAATTATGCAGACAAAATATTTCCTCTACATAAGCTGCCTTTTGCTACCTTAACGTTAAAAACCGTCATATTACTTTTGTTATGTACTACCCAGAGAGTCCAGACCATAGCAAGCATTCAGTTGAAAAATATTGTTGTTAGGACAAAAGAAATAGAGATAAAGATCCAAGATCTTATAAAAACATCCGCCCCAGGTAGGGAACAACCGCTTTTAATGTTACCTTTTCTTTCATCAAAGCCAAAACTATGTGTTGCTTTAACATTAATTAAATATATTCAAGTTTCATCAACTCTGCGTGGAGAAACTGATAAGCAGTTAATAACTACGAAGAACCCGCACAGAGCTATGTCAAGTCAAACCATCAGTAGATGGATTAAGTACACACTATCAAAGAGTGGGATGTATGCAATATTTTTAGGGCATTCGACGTGATATGCTGCTATGTCGGTAGCTCATAAGGATGTTATTAGCTTAGATATCATTAGACAAACTGCGGGATGGGCTGTGTGGAGTCCCAAATGTTCGCAAAGGTCCACAACAGACCTGCCATGTCAAATGACAAAAGTTTTACACGAGCAGTATTGTCTAATCTCCAAAGTTAAAAATGATTAAGTTCATATTAAGACAATTGTTCGAATATTAAGTGAGTAGTTCAAGTTACGAATTTTACATTGCGTTATGACTAGTTTGTAATTTTGTACTTTATAAAAACAAATAAAAATAAGAGAGCAAAAAAAAAAGATTGCGAACTTCTCTCTCTAAACCTCTGCATGGTTAATAGTATAATTTTGAGAACGTCTCTCGAAATATAATTGTTCGATCAAATGAGTGCCTTCGGAGCGTGAAATTTGATCGAAATTATATAAGACCCTCGTTCGAAAAGATTATACTCCCCTCTAATACAAAACTTTAGGGGACAAATGTTTTCTATCACAATCACCCTATCTCCAGATGCTGGAGGGGGTCACCAACTTTTTCTTCAGCTAGGTCTGTCAGCTTACCTACCTCTCAAAATATGAAAAGGATAAGGATCAGGCCCGTACGTCTGATGATGGGGGCCCATGACGTTTTATTTTCTTTTACTTGGTCATGCATAATTTAGTTTACGTAGTGTATACGGATCCGGCATATTTTGCCGGATTTTAATTTTCTGTTCCGGCATATTTTGTCGGATCTTAATTTTCTCTTCCGGCAAGGCATCCCTGTGACTGGTCACAAAAGTTACCGATCTATTACCATGAATTTCTAAAATTTCCCTAAATTATCATATATTTCCATCCATTACCATAATTTTAAAAATGTATGAAAAGTTTGATGAATCACCATAATTTCTCAAAATGGAAATTTATCATTATTGTGGAAATTTATGAAATTTTTGGAAAGGGTAAGCTTCCGAAAAGGGTGGACCTCCGATTTTCTTGGGGCTCCGTACAATTAAGTATTTTGACGCGCTAATTACGAATATGATAGTGAAAATGCTTCCAATAAAAGTAATGGATCTCCTCGAAATACACATTTTATGTTTAGAGCATTTTTTTATACGAGTGATAATTTCCGAGAAAATCAGTAGTAAATCGATTTTCATGTTAACAAATTAATAAAATACATAAGTCCATACATCCATTAGTTTCGGCTTGATACTTATATATTTTGACGCGATGATTATGAATATGATAGTGAAAATTGGCTCAAAATTTATTTTCATGATGAAATCATTTAAAAAAACCATAAAAATAGTGGTTTTTTAGGTTCAGCTCAGCTAATATTCCAGCGCTTCGTGGGGGACGGGAAGGCAACCATGTGAGTTTTTACAAAAATAATGTAAGGACGTTCGCCCCCTCCCTCCTTTCCCCAGCCGGCGGGGGGGGGGGGGGGCCCCCCTGTGATTAAAAAAACCATGATTTTTATGGTTTTTATGGTTTTTAACATGAAAATCGATTTACTACTGATTTTGTGGGAAACTATCATTCCTATAAAAAAAATACTTGAAACATAAAATGTGTATTTCGAGGAGATCTACAACTTTTATCAAAAACATTTTTGTGAATTTTGAATAATTACTGAGATAAATGAAAAACAATCATGATTTTATGGGTTGTTTATGGTTTTCACCATGAAAATAAAATTTACGCTAATTTTCACTATCATATTCTTAATCAGCGCGTCAAAATACATGAGTATTCGGAGCCCGAAGAAAATCGGAGGTCCACCCTTTTCGGAAGTTTATCCTTTGGAAAAATTATGAAATTTGTAAAAAATTTTCGAAATTTATGAAGTTTGTGGAAAATGAAATTTGTAGAAATTTATGAAATTTGTTGCAATTTATGAAGTTTGTTATTAAAAATATGCCTGAAGAGAACATTAAAATCCGGCAAAATCTGCCGGAAGAGAAAATTTAGATCCGGCAAGGAATACGGCTATATACAGATGACACATAACCTCCACCTGTCTTCAAGATTTCCCTTTAATTTTCTATTGTCCGACATATTTTTGCAAAAATAAATTTTTTAAATCGTTGCAATTAATATAGAATTGTTCGGAATTAATAATAAACGTTTGGAATTCATAATAAGTTCTTTGAACTTCAATTTAGTACACGATAAAATATGTCGGAATAGAAAATTAAAATCCGGCGAAATATGCGGGACGAGAAAATTAAAATCCGGCATATTTTTCCGGAACAGAATACTCGACCTTTAGTTTATTGTTAATGAGTCAATGGAATAAAACTTGAAACTTTATAAAACTTAATAAAAAGTAGTTACATTAATAAAAATAATAAAATAGTACCAAAAAAATCTGCCCGCCGCGCGGGCACATTCACATCGCGCGCTGGGTGCGCGGCTAGCAAGTTTGATCGCGCCCACAGCGCGCGATTGTTGGTTCTCGCGCTTCGCGCTTGAAAGTGTATTTACCTCGCGCTACGCGCTCGGTCTTTCTATTTCCCCCACATTTGTGCACAGACCTTTTAAATTTAAAGGTCAATTCATCGACATCTGTAATTTGGTGATTGTAAATTTTCTTTTGTTAAAGCTCCTTCGGCTTTAACGGACACATTTTCATCACGTATCTCGTGCTCCACACTCGAATTTGTCCAAAATGTGAACTTTTCTACATTATGTTCAACAATATTATATTAAATGTATATTATATTTATTTATGTACCTCGGTCTGGTACTGATTATTCAGATATTGCAAAATAATGACAGATTTTATTTTTCATGATTACTTTAATATTTGCTCCTTATTTTGCACTAATTTTTATTTTCAACAGTAAATTTGTAGATATTTCTGAGTTTCACAATTTTTCCCCTTAACATTTTTTTCGTATCGCATAGTTTTACTGTAAAATGAAATTTTTAATTTTTTTAAAAGCTTTTTCGATTTATAAAACCAGAACCGTTGACCAAAAATGGCTGGTTAACGAACTCGTTCTTTCTGTTTAGACCTTAAAAAAGTGTGCCAAAGCACAATCCAATCTGATGAATCTTTCGAGAGAATCGTGCCTATGCGATACTACAGACTACATACAGACGGATAGACAGACACCTTCTTAAAAATCCTTTTTCTAACTCAGGGGGTCTCAAAACCTGGAGATTTGATAAAAACCGACAAAGTTAAATTTTACGTAAAACCAATACCTTCTCATTAGGATGAGAATGTAAAAAAAAGCCGATGGGATTTAAAATTGGTCGAATACGTATTTTTTAAATACATGAATTAGATTTTTTTTTTTTTGAAAGGGATATTAATTGCAATATCCTACAAATCTGTATGCGTTGAAATTGTGAAACACTCATTGGAACTTTTAAAGACTACAAATTCAATGTATGTACAAAATTACTTTTTTGCAGATAAAAAGAAAGTTGTGTAAAATTGAAAAGATGCACAATTGATTTTCTAATTACAAAATGAATGTATAGTATAATATAAAAATCATTATGAAGGTCATTCATGATTTTTCATACTTTATAAAAAGAGCAAAAGGAACAAAAAATTCGTGTACCATGTACGTAAGTTAAAAAATTAGTAATATTAATATTATGTAAATAATATTATGCAGTTCATAAATAGGAACGTCAAATTAATGTTCAATAAAAATTACCATAAGAAATATGAGATATAAATATTTATCTAAGATAAAAATGTATAAAAAGGAAGTTTATAATAGGATAAAATCCTCTTCATTTCGATGTAAAAAAGGCATTATTAAAGGCACGATTTTCTGAAACTGGAAAAAAATAATTCGACAAAATTATAATTATATTCTACGAATGGAGATAATGAAGTATACATTAAGGTTGTAAAATAAATATAACGGAAAAAAGACTGAAATAAATCAATTTTATTGTAATGAAACGTCTAATAGAATATTTCAGACATCAAATAAACGTGCAAATTAAAATTGTATAGAAGCATTTAATGCTTGAAATTTTGTATTATACGTTTCATTATAAAATTAAATTGATTCATTCCAGTATTTTTCCGTTATATTTATTTTACAAGCTTAATGTATATTTTATTATTACTATTATATATTACATTATTATTATATATTATTATAATTTTATCCAATTATTATTTTTTACAGCTGCAGAAAATCAGTTTTCCTGAAAAATTGGAAGGCTTGGTAAAATAGATTAATAATGCCTTTTTACTTGGAAGTGAAGAGGATTTTATGCCATTATACATTTCCATTATATATTTTTATCTTAGATATATATATTTATATCTTATATTTCTTATATGTTTATTTTGATCGAACATTAATTTAACGTTCCTACCCATGAATTGCAGAATATTACTTGTATAATACTATTGACATTAATATTAATAAATGTATAAAGGTGGTAGTGATTAATGGCTTTTGGCCTTTGTAAAATTCATATGATATATTTAAGAACTGAAGTACAGTCAATGCATTTCGCTGCGGAACCACAGCCTCATCAGGACTACAACAAACAATGGAGAATGTTATGAATATGCATACAATTATGGTCTATTATCGATGAATACATCTTTGATTTACTAATTTTGTTTTTAAACTTACCGCAATGTGTACTTCTCATCCAGATTAAATATTAAAAATGAGTGGTGGTTCTCATATATTCAAGAAGTCAAAAAACTCATTTTCCTTAAAGTGTTCATAACCTCACTTAAT
The DNA here is from genome assembly GCA_932074435.1 of Andricus kollari. NCBI lineage: Eukaryota > Metazoa > Arthropoda > Insecta > Hymenoptera > Cynipidae > Andricus > Andricus kollari. The sequence continues at coordinate 10,659 of CAKNWW010333007.1, forward strand.
GTGAAATAGGTGTTTGAAGTTATTTAAAAAAAAAGAGTATCTAATGGTATTGAGTTTGGTATTTTCACTATTGTTTTTGATTTTACTGTTATAAATTGGTGTCACAAATTGTATGACTACACAGAGAAACTCTGGCACGAGCGGTTAGTGTTAAAATTAAAAAAATTTGTATAGCACTTAACTTAACTAATGCCTATTACTCTCATAATTTAGATCATTTGAATTTTTGCGCGAAGAATTCCATCAAAAGATTGAGGCAATCGACCTTCCTGACGAACAATGTCGCGAGCTGCCTCAATATTTAAAGTAGTAAAACCAAGGCCATGGTTTTTCCGGTCTTCCTGCGAACATTGAATTCCTCGCGTAAAGGCGTATGTAGGGATGTATGTAACCCTAAGAGTGATGTAAGATATTTTATTCGAAACAACCATGTTATGAGCCTGTAGAGCACCCAGAAAAGTGAGCGTGATGATGATTACTAACCGAACATTCTTCTGTTTTCTCCATTTGTCAAATTTCTCGAAGGCCAGCTTATATTCATCCTTTCCATGATTTTTAGTGTACGAAGATTTACAATTATAACTGCGACGTAATTGCAAGTAATATTTCACGCATTCTATTGTGTTGGATGAAAGCATACGATTGATATGGGAGTCAGATGTTTGGGCTGTGATTGGTAATCTCATATGGCGCGAAATTTTAAAAGTGGTTCGGTGCGTGGTAAAGGTTGGTATGTATATGTCTACAGTGTTCATTTGTGGAACTAATTAACTGAATGTGCGGTGGCGTTTGGAACTGATTAACTGCCGCTACCTGGACGGTATGATAAAAGGCTATCTAAACATGTCCGGAATTTACATAGAATCGGCCTTGAAATTGAAACAACTCATAAAATGTTGACAATATATATATATATTTTGTATTTCTTTGCAATTTGTAAATTTAAAATATGTCAAGAGTGGTTAATTGCGGAACATTAACGCCGCATCGTAGAACGGGATATAGAATACTTTTTAAGGAGTGTGTGTGTGTGCGGGGGGGGGGGGGCCGTAATTTCAGGAGAGAACTGGGAAACCATACTCTTATTACATACAATGTTTAAGGACCCTGCAAATGGAGTGTAAATTGCAAATATAGGATTCAGGCCAAACGGTGAAGCCATTTTGTCTCATTTTTTGCGTAAATACTGCTTTTTTCGAAAAGAATGTATTTTTCATGAAAAAATTAAAAGAAAGAAATTTGCCTCGATAGCATCGTTGTAGTAAAGTGTTCTAGTATTCAGCGAAGCAGGGAGCAGCTAAGGCAGTTTTCGAGCTCGGATTTTCCTTTGGGCGACCCTAGCGAGAAAAGGAAAAAGTACCATCCGTTATGACTCAAGTCGGCAGGAAATGAAACGCCCACTATGACCAACACCAGTGGCGAACGCAGGGAGGGGTTTTGGGGGTTCACCCCCCCCCCCTCAATTTCTGAGAAAGTTCAAAAGTTGAGTTTAATAATTTCCCTTTACTCAGCTAGAGTTAAGTGTGAATCGATGAAGGATAAACTTTTTAATTGACGTCAATGAATACTTTTTTTGTCGATTATGCATTTGAAAATACCGCCAGAGGCCAACTATGCATTTATTCAGTATTGCGATGCAGCTGGTATCGCTGTTGATTGGCTGCAGTTTTTTTACGTGCGTGTGGCTAGACCTTGCGTGAGTTGGATCATGATTTTCACCATAAGCGGCCATGCTTATAGTTCTGACAGTTTCAGTGCGAAAGCGTCATTGACTAAACCATTATTTTTTTAACCTCAAAAATGATTGATTCACGTTTGTGCATATTTGTAACTCAATATACCTCGCTTTGCAACAAAATATGAAAACAGCTGGCGCCAACGCAACATATTTGAATTATAGCATTCAGAACGAAATCATCGAGGCTGCAGGGGAAGTCATCACTAAAGATATAGTGAAACGAGTCAATGACTCAAGGTGTTTTGCGGTAACTGCCGATGAAACTACATATGTAAGTGGGATTGAACAATTTTCAATCGGTGTTCGATACGTTCAAACAATTGAGACAGTACCTAAAGAACACAGGATCCGAGAAGATTTCCTGCGTTGCGTCCCTGTAGTAGATGTTACTGGAGCAGGCCTTGCACAGACGTTGCTAACCACTTTGAAGGAACTTGGAGTAAACGTGCCTTTCATGAGAGGACAAGGTATATTTTTTACGCTATTACGTAAATCACTTAAAAATTTGTAAAATGTAACACTGTATTTTTAAAGGTTATGATGGTGCTGCAAGTATAAGTGGAGAATTCAAGGGCTGTGCAGCTGTTGTGAGAAAATCATGTCCAGATGCTCTCTATGTTCATTGCGCTAATCACAGCCTGAATTTATCTGTAACATACGCCTGCGATATTTCATCAATGCGTGATTGCATGGCAATAATCAAGACTGTGTTGTATTTCATTCGTCAATCCACAAAAGCTGGCGATGTTTTGAGAAAAATAATTCTTACAGCAAACTCTGGTGCTAAGCAGATCCGCCTTATAAAATTTTGTCAAACACGTTGGATAGAACATTTGGCGTCTCTTAGTTTGTTTTACGAGACACTGGAATTCATCTGTGTAGCATTGGATGAAATGGATGAAAAGAAGGTCAAATCTGATGGTATACAGCCCAGTGCGTTGCTTGCATTCATTCGTACAGCTCGATTCATCATAGCATTGGCAGTGCTAAAACCGATCTTCAGCTTTGACGAAAAATCTGAGCTTATTTCTACAGAGAGAAGACTGCGATTTGAGTCAATGCGTCAGTTACGTGAACAATATGCACGAAGAAATAAAGGAGTGCGTGCAAAAGCTGACGAGAAATTCAACGAAATTTTCATTTCAGCAACTGACATTGCAGAAAAAATTGGTGTCGAGATGACTGTTCCTCGACGAGTAGGACGCTAAAAGAATCGGGATAATTATCAAGATGGAGGTGCTGAAGTCTTCTACCATCGATTAATTTTTATCCCGTTCTTGGACCGTTATTCGGAAGAGCTGGAGTCGAGATTTCTAAAACACCGAGAACTTCTTTCAAGAATACAGAACATAATTTCTGCAAAATGTACGGAACTCGACGAATCAGCATTATACGAAACCGTTTATACATTAGAAGCAGAATCGCCAGACGACATCCCAGGGTCCAATGAACAGTTCAAAGCCGAAATCAAAATATGGCAAATATTAATATTGTACATCAGCGTCTGCTTGTAACAATAATTTGTTTATCAACACCGCTGGATTGAGTATACTAGTCCGAGACTGTAGCGGTGCATTGTTTGATAACAATGTCTGCACTACCCGGTTGGCTGCTACGCGGCACAAGCATTCGACTGGAATGCCGCTCATTAAATATTCGTAACTCGCGAACCAGATGAGTGTACATCCAGTTTTTTTTTAATGAAAGATAAAAGAAAAAAGAATATTATTATGAGAAAAAATAGAAAATAAAAAAAGCGAAATTCGTCAAAAAACGAATCAAAAAAATTTTCAAGTTTTTTTGTTGTGAAAATTTTGAAATTTTTTTTTT
>CAKNWW010333041.1:0-14743 GCA_932074435.1 Andricus kollari
TTCATTCAATTTTTCAAAACCTTTCTTTTCTCACGATCTTTTACTTCATGATCCCCATAATCGTTCAATTTTTTGCATGTAATGCTCTGTAGGATAATTTTATACTAACTTATAATTATTAACAAATATACTAGTAAATACTAACTTATAATTTAATACTAAGTAACGTAACCGTTTTCTAAATACGGATCCCTACACGTTGACAGAGCGGTAAACTATAATTTTACTTCGGATTCGATAATCAATCATGAATAATTAAAAATATTAAAATATCAGACTTCACAGCCCAAAATGCTCTCAAAACAAGGCAAATAGGGTGATTATTCACGAAAATAGGGACATAAATTCCTTTGAATGAATTTGCGACCAAACAAAATTTTAACAGATTAGTTGAATTTTTAACAAAATAGTTGAATTTTCAATCAAATAGTTGAATTTTAAACAGCAATGCTCTATTTTCAACCAAGAAATATGACTTTTGTTACCATCAAAGATGAATTTCCAGTCCTAAAAGTAAAATAATGAATCTTCAACCAAAAAAATAAATGTTTTCCAAAGTAGTTCGACTTTAAACCAAGTAGTTGATTTTTCAAGCAACAAAAATTTTATTTAAAATCAAAAATAACTGCTTTTATCCAAAAAAGACGAATTTTCAACAAAATATTTGAATCCTCAACAAAATAGTTGAATCCTCAATCAAGACAAATTATTTTCTACCAAACATAATGCTCTATTTTCAACCAAGAAAACTGACTTGTTACTATTAAAGTTGAATTTTAAGTCCTAAAAGTATAATAATGAATCTTCAACCAAACAATAATTTTTTTTTAAAGTAGTTCGACTTTAAACCAAGTAGTTGATTTTTCAAGCAAAAAGATTTGTATTTAAAATCAAAAATAACTGATTTCAACCAAAAAAGACGAATTTTCAACAAAATAGTTGAATCCTCGATCAAAACAAATTATTTTCTACCAAACAGTTGCATTTTTAACCAACGAGCATGATTTTTCTACATATGTAGAAGATTAATTTTCTACTAAGAGACAAATTTTCTGCAAAATAAATAAATTTCCAACCAGAAAATATGAATTTTCCATTAAAAATATTATTTTTGAACCAAAAATGGAATAGTTACATTTGTAGTTGAAAAAATTAATTCTCAATTTAAAAAAATATGTTCAACAAAATAGTTCAATTTTCGGCCAAGGAAATTAATTTTCAACTAAAATGATGAATTTAAAAAAAAACGGAATATTTAAGAAAATAGTATAAATTAGAGTAAAAAGAAAATCTTATTTCTAAAAATAATCACCACCTTATTAGGTGTGGTTAGCATGTCAACTTTATTGTATCTTCCATACTTTCCATACTTATTCCATACTTTCCTTGAAAACTCCAGTGTTAAAATGATTATAAATTATAAACTTAAAAATTATGATATCAAATATCAAGTTTCAGGAAAAAAATGGAAATGAGAAATTCCAGTCAATTTTCACTTATTACTCTAGAAATTTGAATCACTAAGACAGAGGTCACTGAATCATTTACACTGATTGGCAGTGTCATTAGCACTAAAGTTTATCAGTGAATTCTTATTTTCAATGATCAACTTTAGTAAAAATCCTTACTGATTTGATTAAATTATCCTTTTCTTGCTATTTAAATCAGTGAAATCTTACTGATTTCAATTTTCTGTAAAATCTACAGCATAATATTAGGTTTCCTTATTCTGTAAAATTAACAAGACTATTAACAAAAGTGGTTTCAAATTGAAATGCTTTCAGACTCAACTTTAAGATGGATAGCTTCCTTCAAACAATATCTTATTTAAGGAGAAAATTTTTTCAAAACAATATTGAAAAAAAAGAATTGAAAGCTTTAGTTTTTATTTGAGAAAATTCCAATAATCCCTTAATCTATTGATTTCTGTATCCTATATACGGTATCTTCATCTTGTTTTATTGCACATTCGGCAAACTTGGGTCAAACGTTTTTATTCCATTTAGATAGCAATCTCTGTTTACGAGCCTTGTGATCGGACGAGATAAAATCTTCCTTCCATATTGATTACTGTTGGCTACGATTGGAAAGTGTACTCTCCTATTTCTACTGACAATTTAAGACAATACTCACGGATTCCATTTCCCTCATTTTTAAAGAAATTCAGTATTATTTATCGATTCAATTTTTCTGGAGTCTAGTATCTACAATTTGTAACCTCTTTAAGTTTTTATAAAGCTTGTTAAAACTTACAAATATAATTTTTAATTAGTCTGACTATGGAAGGGTGTTTCTCCTTATGCAGTTTTCACTATTTTATTGTCATATTATTTGACATTTGGTGATGTTAAATCAAATCCGAGTTTAAATTTAATTTGCAGTCTGATTGTAAATGGTGTATCTACCACACATGATTTTCACTTTTGTTTAAATAATTTTGCCAATGTCTGACTACAGAAGATATTTTCTATTGTATACAATCTTCACATCTTTTATTACTTTCCTTGATAGACAGATTATGCTAAAGCTTGTTTACATAATAAAGGAATTTTCAATCATTCTTTTCAGTATCGCATCTACTTTAAATTGTATATACTTGGTCTGGCTAAATAAGGATTTTTCTACTATGTAACACTTTTTCTGGTTTTCTCATAATGTTTGATACATTGGTAACAATAAACTGGTTTATTTGTAATTTTTCAATCGTTCAACGATTTTTTAGGAATTATTTACAAAACTTCAAAAGCGTTAATAGTTTTAAAAAGGACAAAAGTTTTATGAAAAAATGAAAAATATTTCAAGATGTGGCTTTAATTACATTATTCGCGTAATACGCTTCCGCCCAAAAGAACCAAGATGAAAGGCGCAGTTCAACAGATCATCTTCTCAATCGCTTAGCAAAAACACTCCTGAAGTTTTTTGCTTCTGAGGTCAGAAATGACCTACATTTCGCAGAGCACACATGTGACCCTCGTCAGTTCGCACTCATCTCATACATCAAGAATAATTAAAAAGTAAAATAATATTTGCAACTATGGTACCGAATATTAATCTATAACACAATATACAAGTGTGCACATTTAAAGTTATACATTTTCAGTATGAATTCTTTGATTTCAAAGTAGTTTAATTCGATTATTATTCTTGGAAAGTCGTGGAACTGTATATAATAAAAAACATTATTTTTAGTTTTTTATGTTATACGAAAATAAAACTATTAAGAGCAATCTTTAAAAATGCTAGAATTCTTTCATTGATATTTGTGTCATATGTTGTCTCTCCGTGTGTATGAATGAAAATATATTGAGTAGATTAATTACTTCCTAATACCACCATTTAAATGTCATCAAACTTAGGCCATTATTGCGACCTGAATAAAGAAATTTAATCACCTTAAAAAAGGTTAATTTGATTACTCACTCTCCCTAATATATTATTACTAAAATAAAGACTTAAGGAGTTTCTAATTTTTTATGACTGACGATATCATAGCCCTAATCACAGCTTTCTCACCTTTTACGATTTCTTTGTGACAACCAACCAAATTATTGAATTTTTAACTATAGTAAATGAAAAATAGTTAAATTTTTAGCACACTTCTAACAGAGTGCGTATGAACTTTTTCTAGATTTATCTGATGCTGTTTCCCATATCTCGAAAAGTAAAAGAAGTATGGTGATATATGAATTTTTTAATTTACCAAAGCCGATGTATAAAGTTTAAAAAAAACTCTTTACTTTCTCTTATATGAGGAAAAAATTCTTAATATTTGGATTATATTGAAACTTGAAAATTGCTGTAACTATACGGTAACTTAAAAAGTTGTTCGTTATAACAAAACACATTGGTTGACCTTTTGATGTGCTTTCTCATTTTCTGATAACAAGATGTTTGGTATATAAGGTAGAAACATCAACTTGAAAATTATTGAAAGCTTCAGTTTTTTGTTACTATGAGGAAGTAAATTTTCTAATGCCTATATGGTTCCTAAATTGTCCCTCATTGGACAATGAACTACATTTCTGAAGTTCAACTGAAGGGTCAGGTTTCAAAACAGGTTTTATTGACCAAATTTTTTTTTCAATTGTTTAAGCACTTTGTTTAAATATGCGAGATACGGAAAAATTAATAGTGCTATTCGATTCTGTAGAAAAAATAGATATAGTATTAGACACTTTTTTGCTCTGCCTAATTTGTTATACATATAGTACGAATACCAATTTTATACCATGTAATTGTTTAATTATGCTACGTCGCCAATTTGATTCACAAAAATGGTGAAATCATCTATTAGTTTACGAGCTGTTAGTTTTCAAATAATTTTTTGACAAAATAATTTATTAAAATGTTTTGAAAAATTAAGAAAGTTGTAATGAAAAATTCAATTTTATTTTATGTTAACGATTTTATCTAATAAATTGTCTCTAATCAGCCGTCTACTTGTCTCGTAAAATGTTTCTGGTGTTTCGGTGATATATGTTCTGTTAATTAGAATATCAGAATAAAATTTTTTAATGGAAGTTGCACATTTATGACCGCAGGTAAATTTTGATGAGCATTTTCTCGTAAAGTACTAAGTTTTACTTACTTCTTTCTCGGTAGATCTATAGAGAATTATAAACTGTCGACAATGCTTTTTCATTTTCTTCTTTTTTAAATAATTCGAATTTTGAGAACGTTTTTTTTTTGCTTTCCTGAAATTTTTTGTGCGCTTATATAGTTCTGCCGTGACATCCTTCTAATCTACAAAACTTTTTAGTATGCATTTTCATGAAAACTGTATATAATTCTATTACATGCATAGATAACGTTTTTTAGGAATAAAGAAAAATTGCATTGATATACGCAATCAAAGAAATTATTCATTAAAGTCTCTAAACTTCTTGAATTACATAAAAAATTAACACTTAGAAAGGGCGGCGAGTTTGATCGAACTAGTGCTTGAATTCCAAAGAATTCCTAAAATTGATGATGAAGGTTGATTCCAACATGCCGGCAGAGGAAATTAAAATGCGGCAAAATATGAGATGTTCTTTTAAAGAAGATTTCTCACTGAAAATTTGTCGAAGGTTAAAATAATAGTTTTTCTCAAATATGAGTTGTTGAATCAAGTATACCCAATTGTGTCTATAATTGCACTGTTAGAAATGTTCGGAAAATTTCAAAACATTTAAGATACTAAAGTAACTGGAATTTACGAAATTATGGTGCTGAAAACGAAATTCAGTAACTTTTATAAAAAATGTACTAAATTTTCATTAAACTCCAGAAACGGTGTCTGAAAATTACAAATAGTTTTTCAAAATTCCTAAACTGTAGCAGAAATATAAGTTATCGTAACCGAATGAAGTGCGCAGTTGCATGCGCACTCGTTGCTTCTCGATCGCGTTCTGAGGAGACAAAGCATGGTGGTTCAGTGGTAATCGGCGGCAATAAAGTGCAAAATGAATTGGAATAATTCAATATTGAAAGGGATTTGATCCAGGTTTCAAATGGATGGTGAGTCCGCTTTTTACGTCAAATGACACCTTCCTGGCTAGATAGGTTAAGTCTGTAATTTTTAATCATACTGTCTCTCTCTCTCTCTCTCTCTCTCTCTCTCTCTCTCATTGGTTTCAACTATTGATTTACAACGTAGATCAAGGAACGGATATTGTTTAGTTCATTAATTTTAATATAAATTTGCAGTGTCTATTTGTCTTAAAAATATAAATTATAGTAAGTCTATGTACGATCGAAGTTTGTATGCGGTAATAACTAATACGTACTATTATAACACAAATATACATGAGAAGTCGTTTGTAGTAACTTCACTCATATTTTTTTACTATTTATATTCTCAGGACAAATATAGACTACATATTTTATATTAAAATTAATGAACCAAAAAATTTTATAACCCCTTGTAATTTTCAGTTACAATAACTGAAAATTCCTAAACTGTAACTGAATTTTCTTAAACATGTGACTAAAGCGTTATGCAGTTACCGTTGCTGAAATTTCTGTTACAGTTTAGTAAAATTTAGAAATGGTTTCTGCATAAAGCTTTAGTGATGCGTCTCTGAAAAATCCTACAGAAACTTCTAACAGTGTGCCTGAATGAAGATTCGAGAAGCTATAAATGTGGATATATCATGTAGGGGAAACCTCCTACAGTGGATAATGCAACCTACAGTGGATAATCATTAATTCAAAGCCCAAATACACGTAACATAATTAATTATAAATTTAATTCATTACCGGGTATCGTGTCTTAACTATTGATAAAATTAAATTAATATTTTACATAATTAGTATTTATAATTAATCATCATCCATTCTGGGTTGTATTATCCACTGTAGGGAGGTTTCCCCTGTCCTGAGGCAACGCTTCAAGTTTGGACCACGTGTTTCGCGGTAACAAATTGACATGACCGTGCAACAGTGAGCAGCCAACCAGTGTTCGGAAAGGCTGCACGTGATAGCACGTGGAGAGGCGTGGCTCTTGATTGAGTGGGACGGGACTTGATCCACTGTCTGTCCATCCATCGCTGCAGTAATCCACTTGGCACACGCGCCCCGTTCCATCCGTTATCCTACTCCACTGCACTGCCGTACGTCCTACCTTACCCAACATTATCCTACTCTACAGCTCTACCTTACCCACCTTGCCTCATTCAACCGCAACATACCTACTTCAACGGCTCTTCCGTACATGCCTGCGACTCAGGTGGCACTTGTTATTACCACGCAATACCAAAAACACCCCTTTCTTTTTTGATCTGTATACATTAAAAATAGAAAATATGAGTCATTTATGATTTTAGTCTTTAAAAGAAACTTAAAAATTTTGTTTACTGTATAGACTTCTAGCAGAGCCGGGTTCAGGTCTCAGGCCTCCCTATACACTGAAAAAAATGGTTTAGCTGTCCCAGCTAGACGTTTAGCTGGATTTCGTCTTCTAAGAAAATATAGCTGTGTTTCCTATATTTCTATCTGTGTTACCTATTTATATAGCTGTTTTAGCTAATCATGCCATCTAGAAATTTTCTAGCTAATTTATCTAGATAATTTTTTAAATGACGAATTTAGCTAAAACAGCTAGATATTTAGGTAACACAGCTAGAAATTTTGGTAATACAGCTATATTTTCGTAGGAGACGAAATCCAGCTAAACGTCTAGCTGGGACACGTAAACCATTTTTTTCAGTGTACCACCCTCAAATTTACCGTCCTTTTTTAATTTTCATTACTATAGGTTTTTCCATCAAGCAGAGTTGACAACCCAGAAAAATGGATATTGCAAGTGAAAATAGACGTGTTCTTTAATAATAAATCCTTTTGACAAAAATCGACCGACAGCGCAATTCTTATATAACTTTTCAGTGATATTATTTCTTTTACGATTTTCAAATTTATTATAACAGGTCATAAATCAATGTAATGACTAACTAAAAATAATTTCCAGTAGTTTAAAGAAAAACATTGTTTATAATGTTATAAACAAACTATTGAACAAAAGTCATATTTTCGTGATTCGCAATGATTAGCAATAATGTATGAAATATGACAGATTTGCGGTTACAATTAGTAAAGAATAGCTGCTGTTTACCAATTATTTAAACAACTTTTGTAAACAAAGGCACACTTTAACCATGTTTTCACGAATAGACTTCATTTTTTCCGGAATCAACTTGAAATGCTTTGCTAAAGACTTCTTACTGTCATATTTCTCATAATTACAAAAACTGTTCATTATATAAACAATTGTTATAAACAAGTGCACATGCTGACCATTCTTTCATGAATAGACCTAATTTTTTACGGAATGAACTAGAAATATCCTTTCAGGGACTTCTTGCTTAAATATTTTTAATATTAACAAAACCTGTTAATTGTATAAACAATTTTTATTAAAAAAATGTGCACTTAAACCATTTTTTCATGAATAGACTTTATTTTTTTGTGGAATTAACTCGAAATGTTTTGCCAAAGACTTCTTGCTGTCATATTTTTTATAATGACAATAATTGTTAACTAAATAAAACATTTTTGCAAACAGATACACATTTTCACAATTGTTTCATAAATAGGCTTCATTTTTTTCGGAATCGACTCGAAATGTCTTCTCAAAGACCCTTTGCTGTAATATTTTTCATAGTGACAGCAAATTTTAATTATATAAACAATTTGTATAAACAAACAAACATTTTCACCATTTTTTCGTGAATAGGCTTAACTTTTGTATGAAGAATTAATAGCTTCTATCAATTTGAAATATATGACAGCAAGGAGTTATATTATGGATACCGCTGTCAAAAATTAGTGCGGATTGACAGACTCCATGGAGTTAGCTGGATTCTTACTTACTGACGCACTCATGTCCACTTAAAACGGTCTTTTTCAGAGTCACATGATATCTAAAATTCGATTGAGCTAACTCCCCGCCATACATATCAGATAACGTTAATACCAACAATTGTTTATGTAATCAACAGTTTTTGTAATTATGACAAATATGACAGCAAGGAGTCTTTGGAAAAACATTTCAATTTTATTCCGCAAACAAAAGTGAAGCCTATCCATGAAAAAATGGTTAAAGTGTGAATTTGTTTATAAGCATTGTTCAAATAATTAGTAGACAGCATCTATTTTTAACTAGGAGTAAACACACATAATTATCAAAAAATCGTTTTTGTTTAAAAATTCGTGTTTTTTGTATGAAAATTCGTCTGTTTTGGTAGAAACTTCATCCTTTTTGGTTGAAATATCAGCTATTACATTTTTCGTTGACAATCAATCTTTTTGGTTTAATAATTCCACTACTTGGTAAAATCTTAAACTAATTAGTTAAAAATTTATTCTTTGTTTGAAGATTCATCATGTTATTTGAAAATTCACCTCTTTGGTTGAAAATGTAACTATTTTGTTGAAAAATCGTTTGTTTTCTGTGGTAAAAAATTAATTGTTTTGAATAAAATTAAATTATTTCAGTTAAAGATTCATCATATAAGTTGCAAGTTTATCTCTTTGGTTAAAAATGTAACTATTTTGTTGAAATTCGATTTTTGTTGTTGTTGACAAATAATTTGTCTGACTTATGATTTAACTACTCCAGTGAAAGATTCATCATAAGTATCTATCGCTTTAAGAATTACTTTCTAATATACTAACGAGTGTCGAGAAATCACATATGACATAAGATGAGGAAAAAATGTGATTTAATCTTTTCGTTTCGTTGTCATTACTTTGATTCGCAATAGTTTCCATTCAAATGAAATAGTTAGTAACAATTTCAACAACTTTCCTCTTTTTACAATATTAGAAATTAATGTAGTTTCTACAATTACAATTTAAAGTTATATTGTATTGATCAATACTGCCGTACTAAGGACAAACTCAGGCAAATGACTTTCCTGATCGACAATGTCACTTACGTAAGGTTTTCCGTAGTGCGGCAGAATAGATGTTTTATTAACTTGTAAAATTCGTCCTAATCAAGGACCATATACTTATTTTCATAGAATCAAGCATGTGTTTTAATCATCCTAATTCACCCTAATCGTCCACGCGAGACACTGATGGTATCTCGCCCTTCTGTTTAATCTTCCTTATCAGCGATTATGATCGAAAGAAGTATAGACACTATATATACTGAAATAACCCAAGTCGTTGTACCAGTTATGAATTTAAATTGAATGCAATTTATGTCTGCGTGACTATCTGATTCGGATGCTCATTGTCAAACCAACAAGGGGTCGTTGGGGAAGAGTCGAATTAGGGATCTGATTTATGCCTTCTACTTTGCCCCTTCTTGCTTCTGGATAAAGTGTTGCCTCTACAAAACATTACCTGTCCCCACGTATCCAAAATGTACAGCCTAATATTTTTTTCTGATACATTTCTTATCAATTCTGTTCTTATCACTCAATAAATCCAAGAAATTTAATATAATTTACAAGTGATGCATCTTATACCAGTTCAAGAAAAAACTTCCATCAACCAGATTAAATTGTTTATTCAATAAAAATTGAAACCATTTTCAATTCATATAATAAATCCGAAGTTATCGTTTTTGCTGCAACGGTATCAGTGATAAGAAATAATTGGTTTCTTTAAACTATCTTATTACTGTAACTAGTTAATTTTTTGATAACGATAGTGGCAACGAAGTTACTTTTGTAAATAAGTAACGAATTGGTAACTAACTATAAAAATCGTTACTTGTTTAGTTACAATGATTTTCCTATAATAAATTTCTTATAATTTTTTGCGATTCTAGAAAATCATTATAGGAAACCATTATAAGAAAATCAGCATATAAATAATGTGAAAATATAGATAGAATATAGATTTATAGGAATTTTACAGGATTCTAAAAGACTTCAAAGATTTCAAATAAATCAACGGATTTCAACAATTGTAAGGCTTTTGAAAGAATTTCAAGGGATCTCTAGAGAACTAAATTCTATAGAATGAAATTTCAAGGGATTCCTAACGATTGCAAGGATTTTAAGGTTTTTCAACGTATTTCAAGGCATTTCACAAGATTTAAGAATTTTCACAAGATTTAAGGACTTTATTAAATTTCCAAGCCATTTAAACGGTGTTTTTAAAGAACTTTAATTAATAATTCAATTTTAATTTGTATTCAAGGGATTTTAAATGATTTCTACTTATTTCAGTAGATTTGTACGATTTCCAAAGATTTCAATGGATTTTAAGGAATCCCTACAGAACTTCCGGTAATAAATTAAATTTTACTTCAAGGGATTTCCACAATTTCAAGCGACATCAAGATATTACGAAATTTCCAAATGATTTTAAATATGCAAAGCAATTTTCGAAGACTCCAAAGAGTTTTAAGAGATTTACAAAAATACAAGGGATTTCAGAAAATTTTGTAGGATTTGTAAAGATTTCAAGGATTTTCAAAGAATTTTACTAGATGTAAGGGATTTTATAGGATCTATAAGTATTTAGAAGATTTTAAGTGATTTTACAAATTTCAAGGGATTTCAACCGATTTCTAGAGAACCTTAGGGAATCTATTTAATTTATTATATTTTCAAGGTGTTTTAAGGGTTTTCATCTAATTTATAGAGAACTTTAGGGAATAAATTAAATTTTCTTTTGAGAGATTTCTAAGCATTTCAACACTTTCAAGTTTTTAAGAGTTTTTAAACAATTTCAAGACATTTCAATAATTTCAAGGGATTTGAAAGGATTTGTTTAAGATTTCCGAAGATTTTAAGGGACTTCTAGATAACTCAGTTCTGGAGAATGAAATTTCAAGGGATTTCTAGTGCTTACTTATTTCAATGATTTCCAAAGATTTTAAGGGATTTCTATAGAACTTTTGGGGAATAAATTAAATTTTTTTAAAGAGATTTCTACGGATTTCACCAATTTCAAGGGACATGGAAATATTACAAAATTCTCCAAGAACTTTAAATACATCAATTGATTTAAAAATATTTGAAAGAATTTTAAGAGATTAAAAACAAATCAAGGGATTTTAAAGAATTTTGTAGGATTTCCATTAAGTTCAAGGAATTTCCGAAGAATTTCACAATATTTAAGGGATTGTTTAGGACCTCCAAGTATTTCAAAGGTTACAAGGGATTCCTAGAGATTTGATTTTTTTTAACTTGATTGAATAAGTTTAATTTAATTTATATTCAAGGAATTTTAAATGATTGCTCCTTAATTCTACTTATTTTAATAGATGTGTACGATTTTCAAAGATTTCAACGGATTTCAAGGTATTTCAGCTAATTTCTATAGAACTTTAGGAAATAATTTTAATTTTATTAGAAGGTGTTTTCGACGGTTTTCAACAATTTCAAGGGATATGAAGGAATTACCAAGATTGGAAAGGATTTTAAAGTTTTTAAGTTGTTTAAAAAGATCCCAAAGAATTTCAAGAGATTTAGAATATCGAGGAAAGTCAAAGAATTTTGTAAGTTTCGAAAAATTTCAACTAATTTTACTAGATTTAAGGGAAGTCACAGATTTTTTATGTGTAAAGTTAATTTGTGCAGACTCGCTATTAAATCGTTCCTTTGCAGTTTTTGTACTTATTACATTAATTATTTCAATATTTATTGAGGTTTTTTTTTAATTATAACTTATTTGTATTATTATATATATATAACTCTCCAACTTCTTCCTCCTCTACTACCCTCTCTCCTGGTTTCCCAAGCTAACATTACCCTTCCCCAACTACCCTTCCTCATCCCTCTATTCTCCTCCACTACTCACCATCATTTCTAATCATTTCCCCTACTTCCCCTCACTTATACTCACTTCTCCTACTTCCCCTTTATAATTTCCCCTTGCTTTTCCAGCTTCTTTTTCCCTTATTTCCCTTTATTTCCTCTATTTTCCTTCTCCTCATTCCCCATCACTTTCCCCACTTCCCCTATCCTCATTTCCCATGCTTCTTCTACAATTCCTCCCCTCATTTCCCGTCACTTCCCCTCCTTAGAAAAGAGTACCGTGGACGAACGGACACCCGACCAAAACTATTAAGGTCTCTGCCCGGACTACAAAAACCTAAAAAGTTACATTTTTTAAATGGTCACGATAATGATAACTACTTCCTTCTAAAAAGTAACTCAGACATCATTCCATTGATACGAAAATCTATGTCAATATATAGAAATAGAAGACTATTAAATTATTGGATCATTTTATTGCTGATCAAATTAATACCTTCAATTAAACAAGAATCTTAATTCCTTAACTTCTTAAGTTCTTTTAGCATTGAAGTGTACTTTTAATTCCTTATTTCTAGCACAAAAGGCTCGACTTATGACCCCGCCTATATCACCGCCTCAGTTATGTTTCAGCGCATTTTCCTTGGACGAGTGTCGTTACATCCCCGAGGATAATATACCCTGTAATAATCGAGATGCGCTATGTCGAGTCGTGGGCGGGGGGTAGTATTTTAAATGCCAATGATTTCATGCCTCCCTAGGGTAATATGGGGTGCGAGGGAGTCTATATAGCCTCTTCAACTCTTCTAACACCTTCAGTCGACGACAATCTGGACAAAAACGACAACGTCGACCAGTCTGAAGAGTGATCCTAGATTATTCCTAGATATCAAAGTACCCTAGAATATCACAATTCTTCTGGTATTTCTATTAAATAATTCATTAAATTAAATTAAATTCATGATATTTTGGGAGTGAAGAAAAAGGGCGGTAGTTAAGTAATGATGGTGACATTGTGTCAATCGGATTAAAATATTTATAAAAGAAGAGAGAGAATCTGACAGATAGTGGAAGGAATTTTGCTGACTGTTGTTCGAAATTAAGAGGCAGTGAAAGTTGCCTTCGAAATTGAACCAGTGCCGTTCGAATCAGTGATGTTCGAATCAGTGGCTGACAAGTCGGTTGGCCACGAATAGACGATCCGACTTTGGTCATTAAAACGAAGGTTGCCTAGATTTTCGAAAGAACGTGTCATCTCCTGTCCTCGTCCAGAACCCATCGTTTCTTGCAAGTAGAGAAATGATCGTCATGGACACCAATCAATCCCAGTACCGTCGATATTGTAGGTATCTTTTTTCAAAATGAAAAAATTGACAAATTTAGGCGAGACATCTTTATCCCAATGAGCCATAAAAAATTTTTATCGAATTCAACAATAAATGGTCATCTTTCACACTCGGTATCAAAAATGGTACCTGGGAATATAGTTTGTATCTATTTCCAATTAAGAGAGTAATTTGAACTCGAGATTCAAATTATGTATAAAGCTTATATATAAAAAGAAGAAAGATTAAAATCGTCTTCGAAAAAGTCTGAAAGCAGAGCCTTGGTTTTCTGATTTGAATTATTCCTCAAATCGTTAAAAAGTTTTTATTGCGCGGCAACTATGGGGAATTAGATTGGACTTTCATCTCGAAACCCGTCGATTCAGGTATATTCTTAACTATCGCATAATGCAATAAGCGATGGAACAGACCTTGATGCGCTTATCTAAACCAACGGCAATAAATTGATGCTTGCCTCTCGTAAGCGGCCTTTTTTATTGCATACTATTTCTCTTTTTTTCAAGGAAGAAGTTTTTCAACTTCAACCGAAGAGAAGTTACCTAACGTACTTGTTACTGTCCTATTCATTGAACTTCACCGTTACTTTAGTTACTAAATGAGAATTTGACATATGCTATAATTGATGGTTGATTATTGACTCTTTTTTAAATTTGAAGTTTTCAAGTTTCTTTATTGAAGATTGTTTTTTATATGATTACAGGGCAACTGCATTCGCCGAGTGGCGATAGTGACAACAGCAACGGTAGTCAACGTGCTGTTGTAGTTCCTCGAGCTGAGGTCGAGCAACAACATCGCCAAAGACATCAAAGGCAAGCTTCCGTACCCGATTCTATTCCTGCATTAACTTCTACCAATCACTCTTCAGCCATCACAACCACCACCGCCTTCACCGTAGCATCAAGTATGCTTCTCTTGCAGACACAGGTAAGCCCAATTTTTAATCAACAACAATAAGAAACAACATAATTGGTACAAATGTAAAGAAAAAATTACATCTAATAACCAGCAAAACAAAATTGCATATCGACGTGCCCAAATGACAAGGTTCCATCTCAGAGAGACCAAATGAAAAGGTGCTAACTCGTGGAGACAAAATGAAAAGGTGATTGGTTCCTCGAAAATGGAACCTTGTCATTTGGACACGTCGTCATCCATAAGGGGCCAAAAACAACGTTACCAATATGGGGGGGGGGGGGC
>CAKNWW010333046.1:0-12731 GCA_932074435.1 Andricus kollari
TAACACATTTTCATAATTTTACAAATTTCAGAAATTTTAATAATTTTACAAATTTGCATTATTTTACTAATTTTACAAATCTAACACATTTTCATAATTTTACAAATTTCAGAAATTTTAATAATTTTACAAATTTTACAAATTTTACAAATTTTACTAATTTTACATATTTGACACATTTCACAAATTTTACTAATTTTACAAATATAACATAGGACATAGGACGTCGTCGAGAACAATTTGTACTGACAATAGACTTCTTGAGAGCATCCCTCGGACGTCTAAAAGACATATTCCAACAGACATCTCAGGGATGTCCCGAAGACGTCTGTAGGACATCCTTTTTTTTCCGCACTGGGGAATAACTCCAAGTGAGAAGTTGATCACTTTGGAAAAGTATTATTGCCACGGATTCCAATTGGATTAAAACGGATTATTTGTAATCAACGGATTATTAGTTCGGCTAACCGTTTGGTCCAGCGGATTACGAGAGTTGTTTTCTCTTCCTTAATTATTATAGTTAAAATTGTATATTATATTCCAGGTACAGTGAATGATCTTCCGGAAAATTATTTGCTACCTATGGGAAATGTGCACTCTATAGATATGTTTAGGTATGGCCGCACACACATTCCGGAAACTGTTTGGAGCCAGGGTATCGTGTGGGACACGTTTTCTCATCCTCACAACTGCTACTTCATCGATGCTATGTCACTTCAAGTCGTATCCTGGACTTATGATGCAGGACGCCTTAGTAAGTTTTTTAACAAAAATGTACATTTCAGTTCAAAAATGTTCTACTCTAAGTCAAAGAATGATTCTTCACGAAAATTCTATGTTCCAAAATGAAAATTGTAAATATTTCCGGAAATTCCCTGTTCCCGCTCCATGTTAAAAATGACCTGTTTGGAAGACAAAATCAGAATTCTTTATGAAATTTCCTTTCCTTAAGTTTGAAAAAAAATGAAAGATTTAAATTGTATATTGAAAGATAAATTGTCAACTTAAAAATAAAACAATTTTTCAACAAACAGTTCAATGTCTCACCAAACAAATGAATTTTCAAACCAGAAGAATAATTAATTTTCGATTTTAAATAACGTTTTTTCAACACACCAGTTTCCTTCTTCCAAAAAATATATGAAATATCTACGATAACAAATGAATTTTTGAATCTGTAATGAAAAAAATAGATTTTCAACAAAAAATGGAATCAGTTAAATTTTCGGTTTTAAAGATTAATTTCGAATAAGAAAAATTAATTTTTAACAAAATATTTAAATTTTCAATTAAATATTTAAATTTTTACTTGAATATTTAAATTTTTAATTAAATATTCAAATCTTTAAACAAAATTATACATTTTCAACCAAAAAATGGATTTAAAAAGAAATTGGAATATTTAAATGAATTTTCAACCGAAAAAAGGTAATTTTAACCAATAACCAAAAATGACCAAAACTGCGTAACTTTAAAGAAATGCATACATTTTTAAACAAATTGTTAAATGTCAAAAAAAATAGATTATTCTTTAATTGAAGAAATGAATTTTCAAATAAAAAGATCAATTTTTAATTAAACAAGTAGAATTTTTAACAGAATCGTGCATCTTTAAGAAAATACATGCATTTTCAATGAAACAGTTGAATTTTTAACAAAAAAGGTGGATTTTCAACAACAGAAAATGGAAAAGTTTAATTTTCTGTTAGGAAAATTAATTTTCAATTTAAATAACGAATTTTTAAATTTTGAAAAAAATTATAATTCTGAATTAATGCAGAGATTTCCCGAGTCGAAATTTAGGCACTACTTTGACGCTCTTCACGCTGTCATTTGTAGGGGCTAAGGTTTTAAAGTAGAGGCTATTTCAATGCGATTTTCGCTTTTACTTTGGCGCTCTAATGGGCACAAATTTCCAAATCTTCCACTTGGAGCGTCAAAATAGGGGCTCAGTTTTTGCTTTTAATTTAATGCTCCATATTCTACCTTCCTGTACTAAATAAAATTATTTGACGAAAGATTAACAAAAGTGGAGTAAGACGAAAACATAGCGACATTTGCGCAATATTTCAAGTTATTTTGCAGAATCATTCAACAACAATTTCTTATTAAGCGTTGGAAACAACGTGTATCTTTGATTAAATAAATGAATATACAAAAAAAATTTGTTTTTTTTTTATTCGTGAACGAATCCTAAGTTTTATGCAACTTACTATGAAAATTGCTTTTTGTTATTGAATGAAGATGCAACATTTTATGAAATATGTACAAAATGTCACAGTGTCCTCGTTTCACTCAACTTTTGTTGATCTTTCGTCAATTAATATTCTTTTCGTGCACTTTTATATTTCTTTCTCTGACGAGTTATTAATCCTTTTTTCCTTACAATTTTTTTATTCGAATTTTTCAAAATACAAAGAAGATTTGTAACTAGTAAGATAAAAAATCGAAGTACACATATTATAATTATAGAATAGCATAAGTTAGATTATCTTTTCCTTGTTTTCTGATTCGAATACGTATATACATTTTTATATTTTGTTAACATAATAAATTTATAATGAAATGCATGTTGAAAATGAGAAAAGTGATATTTTTGAATAGTTCTACTATGCTTTTCTTCTTTTTATTGCCTGGCCAAATTCATTTCAAATCGGGAATTGTTCTGCGATTGAAATCGCAGAATGTTTCGGGTACGAAATATGTTATTTTTTAGAGGAAATTAGGCGACACGTATTTTTCCGGTTTGCAAAGAAAAGTTTTCTTAAAAGTTATGCGTATTTGAAGTTTGTGCTTTGTTTTTCGAAAATCTCGATTTTCTTAAAAAACCCACCTTTAAATTTTTGCCAATTTTTTTTGAACTTGTGCTTTGATAGTGAAGATATTTCGTATGTGTGATGCTTGCTACATAAGTTTTGTGGCCAGGAGAATTGTTTTTCCTTACAATCGAATTTTCTACTTTTTCTTGAAAAAAATAACAGACACAGAAATATGTTAACATGAAAGTTTGCACGTCTAAAAAAGTTCTGTGAAAAATGTCTCCTGTTCTGTTGCGATATTTTTCATAGTTCACGAGAAAAATTCCAAAATTACATTTTTAGGGGAAAGAAATTCTACCGGCCTCAAAAATGGTTTAGCTCGCATGGTGTTAATAAAATGCCTTTCTGCTGTAAGTAGAAAATTTGAAAACATATTTAGAAGAATAAAAAGGGTGGGGTTTACAAGAAAATCTTTTTTATTTGTTTCTTCAAATTCTAAAAACATGGAAAAATACATTTTCTGGAAAATTCCACCTTTTTATAATTCCAACAAATTTTGAAAAGTTTCTACTTATAGAAGAAAGCCATCTTATCAGCGTCATGCCAGCTAAACCATTTTTTAAGGCCGGGAGAATTTTCCTCCCCCAAAAATGTAATTTTTGAATTTTTCTCGTAAAATGTCAAAGATATCACAAAAAACAAGAAAAGTTTTTCATAGTACTTTTTTAGATGTGCAAACTTTTATCTCAACATTTTTTCGCATCTGATATTGTTTTCAGGCAAAAGTAGAAAATTCGATTGTAAAAAAAAGAATTCTCCTGGCTGCAGAAGTTATTTAGCAAGCATCA
Source organism: Andricus kollari (assembly GCA_932074435.1). Lineage (NCBI taxonomy): Eukaryota > Metazoa > Arthropoda > Insecta > Hymenoptera > Cynipidae > Andricus > Andricus kollari. Next base: position 3,608 of record CAKNWW010333046.1, read on the forward strand.
AATTTGCAAGATATCTTCATGATTAAAGTAAAAGTTAAAAAAAAGTTGGCAAAATATTTAAAGGTTGTTTTTTTTGAGAAAATCGATTTTTAATTTTGCAAATTAAACTTTACCTGCAAATCGGAAAGACACGTATTGCCTCATTTCCTCTGAAACACAACATATTTCTTCCCGAGAGATTCTGCGATTTGAAGTGTAGAACCCTGCCTGATTTGAAATGGATTTGATCGCCTCAAGAATAAGCTTAAATAGTTTTAGTATCGAAATAAGTTGTAATAATTTAAATATTGTCAATATTATTTATTGCGCTATATAAATGAAAAAATTGTTATTTTTAACAAATTCTGAAAAGTTTGAAAATAAGTAAAGGAAGTTAATAGAAATGAAATGATCTATTAAGGAGTTTTTGATAGAAAATAAGTAACTAATTATGTAGTAATATGTATATAAAGTGTTTTTTGGTTGTAAGTAAACAATAACGTTTACATTTTTTTGCGAATCAAATAATATTACCAATATTTACATTTTTATTAATTATTTTATTATTATTTTGGTAAATTTCCCGCCCTTTCCAATTTCATTAATCACATTTATTTTAAAATTTGTGCAATATTTTATCGTTTATTTTTCCTAATCAGATGCGGGTAGAGTAAGGTTATGAATGCAAATAAATTAGATTTCGAGCCATTATTACGAAAGAATATAATTATATAGGACAATGTCAAATGAAATGATTTACTTACCGCTAATAGCTATCACTTTTGCTTTTAATTGGATAGTTTTCCTTTCTTTAATATTATTTCACTTTAATGTAGCTACACAGCCTACGTCTCTACTTTTCTCAGGAACCATTGGCAATTGAATGACATCTTGTTTTGTATCATCGAGCCACCAGATAAGCCATTTCAGATATTATTATTTTAATATTTATCACTAAAACAAAGATATTATCTTTGACTTTACCACCAAAATGTACGTTTTTACAAACTGCGGTGATGGAGGTGGGAGGAAACAACAAAGTCTTTGTTACGTGAGCTCAGGCGTCAAGGTAACGACGTCATATTTGAGCGTGAAGATACAAAAAGATACATCGAGCGTTAAACGAGAACTTGAAAACTCTGTGAAGATTCTAGAGCTTTAAAGGAGACGTTAGTCAAACTCAAGAACATAGAGGCAAGAGCTTCAATGTAGGGGCTGAAACCTATGTAGAAGCAAAATAGAATTAAAATATCTTTAGGAGCGGCTAAGTAGGAGCTAGCGGAATAAGCAGCTTCAAAGTAGGGGCAATACTTCCACTTGGAGCGTCAAAATAGGGGCTATATTTCGACTCGGGGTTTCGTAGAAAATTCCGTTCTCCGAAGTCAGAACAGAAATTATTTTCCAAAATTTCTGTTTCATTCCTAAAATTCTCTTTTCTAAATTTCAAATTATGATATTTTACGGAAATTATAATTTAGACATTTTTTGGACCACCTAGATACCCTGTCAATAAGTAAATTCAATGGAAATGTAAGATTTAATAATTTCAGCAATTAAATTAATTTTTTAGTTGATGGACAAGTCATCATAAACTTGCCACAGCACGAATTGTACGGCCCTCCCGGGAACCTGGCGCTTGATGACAGCGGTAATCTCTGGGTGCCTCTTTTTGGAGAAAGCCGAGTAAGGATATTTTAAGATATTTTCATAAATCGGTGAAAGTTGGCACCTTATCCAAAAATGCTTAAGAAACTTTTTTTATTTTATTTCTATTAACAAACATTTTTGAAACAAAATTTCAAAACAATCTTGAAAAAAAAATTTCTTCAATTATTTTTTAAAATTATATTCCCTAAGAAAAGGCTCATGAAATCTCTCTACCCGAAGCTATGAAACCCTACAAATAAAACTTTGAATAAGAAGAAAAATTGTATTTTTTTTAGGTCGTTGAAGTTAATCCAGTTACTAAATTACCGCACCGAATTATTCGAATAGGAGCACGCAAAGTAATATCATGTACTTTTGGAGGTCTGAATTTGGACATTTTATTTGTGGCAACAAAAGGATATCGTCGGGAAAATCCTAATGAACATGTTCGACCTGAGGATATATGGGCTGGTTCAATTTTCGCTGTCATGGGCCTTGGGGTGAGGGGGCGGCCGACGAATCGCTACCTATTGGATGAAAAGTACTTGCGGTTTCGAAATTAAGGATTCCTCTAACAAATAAAGAATATTATTTCCCTATAAATTTCACAACTATGTATTTTAATATTTTAATGAAAATAATAAAGAATTTCCGTATTTGAATTAAAAGTTTCAATCATTCTTTTGTTTATTTGCCAAATTTCTCCTTTTTAAAAATTCAACAATTCATTATTAATCAAAATAAAGCGAGAGAGAAAAAACTCCTCAAAATGCGCTTTAGCAGACCTGGAGAACTCCGGATTGCATAGTATTACTTTGGATTGCATAATAATTATGCATTACTTTTTGACAAAATTCTTTCATTTTCAACCAAAAACATGAATGATCAACCTAAAAGATTAGTTGTCTACCAAAAAAAATCGAATTTTCAACAAAATCGAATTTTTCAACTAAATAGAGAAATTTTCTATCGAAAATTGAATATTTAAGTTTTCAACTAAAGAGATGAATTCTCAACTAAATTTATAAACCTTAAGACAAACAATATGTTTTTAATAAAATTGTTGAATCATCCACGAAGCAATTAATTTTTAACAAACTACACAAATTTTTGACCAAATATTTCAACTTTTAACGATGAATGGGGAATTTACAATATAAAGAGGAACAGTTAAATGCTCAGTTGATAAATTAATTTAAAAAAAAAAGAATTTTCCACAGCATGGGTAAAATCTTCTACAAAGTAGATTAATGTTTCAACGAACAGTTGAATTTTCGTCGAAGGAGATTAATTGGCTACACAAATTTTTGAATTAATTTGATTTTTAAATAATGTATTTTTTATTAAGTAATTTTTCAGTTTAAGAAAATAATTTTCAACTCAAAAAAATGAATTAAAAAAAAAGATAAATTTTGAAGATAGAAGAATGGTTTTATGCAAAGAAACAAAAACAAATGCTTGCGACAATAAATGAATTTTCAAACAAATAGTACAATTTCGAACAAAAAAAAAGATAATTTTGCAATCAAAAATGGAATAGTTACATTTTCAATTAAAAAAATTAATTTTCAACACAAAAAAAACTTATTAAATTTGCAACCAAAGTGATGTATCTTCAATAAAAAAATTAATTCTAAATAAAGTGCAATAGTTGATATTTGCACCAAAAATATTCTAATTTTTAATAAAAAAAAGCAGTTCAATTAAACCAAAAAATACACATTTTCCACAAATTATTTAAATCTTTCACTGAAACAGACAAATTTTTAAACCAAAAAGGAAAATTCTGAACAAAAAAGTTGAATTTACAACCCAAAAATATGCATTTTCTACCATAATAATTGAATTTTCGATCCAAAAATCAGGAGAAGTGAATTTCCAACATAAAAAGGTCAGTGTGCATGCAGCAAACGTTGAGAGGCGGGTTGAAATTTCCTTGCTGCCCTCAATATTTTTAGAAGTATTGGTCGATTCCATTAGACAATTTAAAGAAATTGTCAATTAAAAAAATATCGCAATGATACTCAAAATCCATTCTATTCCTAACGTTGTACTACATTTTTGTAGCAAAATAAAATCCTTCTATGATGGATTAAATTTAGGTTTTAAAAAATTTCCAAAAATTAAAGACAAAAACAAAGCTGTTCTGAAGTGAAAATACTTTCGTCGTTTAAATTTTAAAATTCTTTATTTTCCATTTTTACATATTATCATGATTCGCGGTAGCAAACGCCCGCCAAGTTCTTAAAGAAATAGAATAAAACTCTAACTATCCATGCGAGCAAAACATTGGAAATGGAAAAACACGCTACAATTCGTTTGCAATGATTCTTTAAATGGAGTTTGTTTTGCATTAATATAAAAAGAAATTACCTCTTTATAGCATGTAGGAATAAACTAATGAGAAAATTGTTGACAATCAATATTTTCTAAGCATGAACAATAATAATTTAAATATTCAAGATAATATATGCAGTTGAATTTTCGATCATTTGGTCTTTTTTTGTAAAACGAATATTAGAAAATTTTAACTCTTATTTTTCAAACAGGCTAGAAATTTGTGCAGCCTTGCCAGCACTCTGAAAGCAGAGATAGTCGAGCAAATAGGAAGGGTGGGCGAAAATGGGGTCTGAGGACCAGCGGGGGAGAAATATGAGGTCCAGGAGTCAGTCTGTCGAGCACCGTGGATTTAACAACATTTTAAATAAAAACCGAGTACACGAGCAATTAAGAATTCTTATTCAGATCCTTTAATAAGCAGCAAATTTAAATTTCAGCGTGACGCAAGGCACACTTCAGTGCTTTGCAGCAGAAACCGGCCTTATTGGCAATCGAAGCAGAGGAGGACATCGTTGGGTTGAGATACCAGATTCAATTTTTCACGTACGTTGAACCTTAGCGTTACATAACATTTTTTTGGTGACAGAGCAGTGGGATTTCGAAAACTGACTCGCGCACGCGCCGCGATAGAAAGTGATAGGTGAACAGTGAACAAAAGGCGGAAAAGAAACTGTGTAGTTCTTTTGTGACTGTAAAATTCAGTGTAAAAAGGGAGGAAAATAATTTGTGAATATTGTGATGTAACGCGCACTAAACTCATCCAAACCGGCGGTAGGACGAAGAAAGACGAATACGAAGAACAACAAAATTTGTAGGGCAATAAACGCTCGACGGACTACAACGAAAGACGAAGAAAATAAATAGAGGCGAGAAGAAGAAGGCGACGACAAGGAATAAAGACGAAAACGACGAGGACTACGAGGAAGGGCGAAGAGCTGGAGAACGCCACATTCCCAACCCTATTTTTTGACGGGGTTTTTGCATATTCTGGTTAAAGCAGGAGTGCAGGGACCCGTACCATCCCCCTTATCACTTCAGGCGCAGTGAGGGAGAACAAACCATTGGTCAAGAATTTGGAACCTGTAAGTTGCATTCTTTTTCACTTTCCACGATCTTCCCAGAATCCTTTAGGTAAAATAGCAATTCGCTATTTTTGAAGGGACAAATTATAATTATAATAGATAGATTACGAACAAACGCTATGGATCTGGTTGGTGTTCCAAACGCGGATAGCGAGGAGATCATCGGAAACGCGGAATCAAACGGTATTAGCGAACGCGCTCAAGGGGCGAGTGATCGGAACGGTACACCGAACGTGGAAATGGACCGCTGTGTGAATCTAAGAAACTCCTGGCGAAAATACGACAATTAATCTCCCTCCCAGTTGAGAACCCCGAGTTGGCGGAAGGGTACCTGTCGCGAATTCAGGCTGGGACAGTAATATTATTAGGCGAATAGTTAGTTTTCCCAGAAGGATGGTTTAGTGAGCAAAAAAGCTTGCCCGAACCCATCCTTACAACTACTGAGGAGTGAGTCCGCCGGATACTGAACGTGCATGGTCAATTATCCGACGCGGACTCTGAAACCCATGACCTTATTCCGATTCCTGACCACTTTATAGAACAGGGAATTGTAGGATTGTTCGTGGTGGAAGAAAAAGAGAAAGGGACCATCGAACAACGAGGTGGCTCTCAGTTAGAGGGAAGATTGTACGAATGCGTCTAGCTTACGATAAAGTGAAAGGGATAGAGAAGGAGGGAGAAATAGTCGGCAGCGAGGTGTCTCCTTGTTAGAGGGGAAGGTCATTCGGAAGTCTTCTTGTGAATGAATAGGAAAAAGAAGGATGGAGTTAAGTGAGAGAGAGAGATTATGGGCCGAGGCGACAAACCTTACAGACGAGACTACTATAGCGCCAAAAGTTGCAAACTTGACATATAGACAAATTAAATGCACAAACTGAGGGAAATGATGATGGAAATATGTTTTCGTCGATAAAACCTTGGTTCAAACTCAGGACAAGTTATTGTTACGAAATGTTAATTAATTCAATTTTATGACCGTGGACTGCGGACAGGTAATAATCATGCAAAAGGACAAAAATACATTTTCCATATGTTTTTAAAAGAGAGATTCGAGGATGGGGTAAATTTTAAGCATCTAGAATTAACAACAGACAACTTAATTAAGCTACGCAAGACTTAGGGAATAAATCTTTCAGTATCTCGAAAAATGATAATGGAAGAGGGAGATTTCCGTGAAACCAGGTCGAAGCTGCATTACGGACCTGGTTCGATCCGGAAAACCATGAAATCACGATATTTACCGGCGAAATTAGGATTCCGCACGATTCAGAGCGCCCGACTATATTCGCGAAAAATCACGACTCTACAGCAGGCGGTAATACAAGCGAAAAAGCGACATCGAAAGAATACGAGATCGTTGTTATTGGAAGAATTTGAAGGAAGATCTACATCAGTATGAGCAAAGTTGCGACACTTTGTAAAAGAACAAACTAGTCAGAGTTAAAACAAAACAGCCTATGGAACTTACAGATACCCCCTCTAGGTCGTTCGAAAAATTGCAGATGGATAATTTAGGACCCTTACCAGCGACGGAGATCGGAAACGGATACATTCTCACCTGCCAGGATTATCTTTCTAAGGATTCAGGGGCATTCCCGTTGATAAATACCGATGCACCCACTGTAGCAGTGGCCTTCGCGGAATCTTTTATTTACACTTTTAGATGTCCAGAATCTATCCAGACGGACCAGTATTCTCTATTTAATAGCGAAATAATGAGTAATTTTGCCAAAATCTCCAAAATCAAACTGTGCAAGTCGACTGCTTATCACCCAGAATCCCTAGGAATACTTGAAAGAAGTCACCACACCTTTATAGAATATTTGCGCCATCATTGTGGCATATCTTTGCAATATTCTTTTGTCTTTTGCAATATTTTCCTTTAACACAACAAAACACTCCTCAACAGGTGTGACCGCTCACCAATTAATTTTCGGTCGCCCAGCGAAAATCTCCTCCGAATTTGCCCACGAAACTGTCTCCAGGACCTATGTGAGATACGTTGATGATCTTTTTAATAGAATAAACTAAACGCAATCCATGGCTTGTGATAGGTAGTTTGCGGCAAAGGAGTGAATCAAAATGTTTACAATAGAAATCTAAATAAATTAGATGTTGAAGAAGGGTAGCATGTTTACTTGTTGAAAGAACCGCCTATTGGTAAATTGTAGGACCACTATGATGTACTATATATAATGAATAAAATTCTTAACGATTTAAATGTCGAGTTGCAAATATGTCGAGATAAATTAAAAATAGTTCATGTGAACAAATTAAAGCATGCGTTTCTGAGATTTTACAGACGAAAGATGAAACATGAAGCTCGTTCAGCGTTCTTTCGGCTTCAAGATTGCCCGATTTATCACACGCAATCCGCGAGGCGGAACGTGGCCAGTTCATCGGGCTCGTTTTGCGAGACGGTACATAATTACATGTATTATCGCGTTAGACCACACACCTTTTGAAACTTAAACTGCTCAAAACCAATTTTTTCACTTGACTACAACCCTGGAAAATAATGATACGTTCTCTTCTATCAATCGAAGGGACTAGAAATTATTGCGATACGTTTGAAATTTCAGTCTTCAAATATTTGAAAATGAATCAGCTTTATTGTCAAGGACATTGTAGGCCTGGGGGTGATAGCATGTGGCGACCCACGTGGCACCAAATGTGCAGAGAAGTGGAGGACTCGAAAAACGAGCGCTTCTGTAAATCGGGAATGAAAGCGAAGAATTTACTTGCATGCGTACGAGGAAATATCTAATACATAGTCACTACGTGAAGCTTTTAAAAACTAAAATGTAAATAATGATAGTGATAAGTACATATGTGACCGTCCGCGAAGGAAGGGACCTAATGCGCGTTAGCTTCATTTTACAGGAGGAACGATTGAATAAGCGTTCCAGTACAGGAACTCCATAAGAGGGCCTCACTTTGCAGATTATTATAAATACGAATTTTTCAAATATAGGAATAATGTTTTTTAGTATGAAAGAACTAATAAAAAGCTATCGATTTGTGTGAAAAACTAAAAATCGAGTTTTTCCGCATTAGATCCCTTTCTTCGCGGACCGTCACATATATATTCATACATAAAATATGAAATGCATGGATTATATACGATAAAAGAAATTATTGTGATAATAAGGCAAGACAGACTGCAGATATTTTAGAATACAAGAAGTCAGGGAAGTACGGGATGTAATCGAAACTTAAACATAACATATTAGCATAATAATTGTATTAGGTAACAAAACTTAGGGAAAGGAGAGTTAGATATGGGACATACTGAGTATAGGTAACGAAAAGCATTTCGATTTTAGAAAATGTTAGATTACAAACTCAGAATAGATGTTTGATGATTAGTTAGTTCTAATAAGGAGGATTACAACTTTTAGAAGGAAAAATTATGGGGAAATGACCTATAGTGATTCATAAAATATTGGCGATAATCTTGAATATTATTTTAGAATATTTAGACTTTTAGGAAAAAATTGTGTAGACAAAATTGTTTTTTCTGTTAATTTACACCCTACTTGATTACACAGCTCCACAAAAAAAAGTTGTGTACCCCAGAATCCAGAGTAGGCTTCCCCTGTACTGGTTTCTGGGGTGGACAACTTTTTTTTTGTGGAGCTGTGTTATTTATGACAGCGGAAAATTGTTATTATTCATATTTTAGCTAATAGTGCAATAATCATGCAAGACAGAAAAAAGAGCCACAGGACGTTTTTGTAGAACTTTTTTTAAGGAAAAACTTTGATTCTTCAACTTTTTTCAAATCTCGTCTTCTTTTTGCAAACATCGTCAATTTTCATGTTTCAGAAAAAAAAGAAATGTTTGCTCTCTCCAACACGCAAGCACAAGATAAAATCTACTGAAATATATTGATCATATTAGTAGCTACATAAAAAAAATCAAGGGGAAAAAAAACGCTGGGGTTCTTGAGAAAATTAGGTTTGAAATTCAACGGATTTCAAAGGACGGCGAAAAATCTTTTTTGTCCGACCCCCCTTGAAAACGCGCCACTGCGTGCACGTGAAGCATTAAATAAAAAGGAAGGAATACATTTT
>CAKNWW010333065.1:0-13635 GCA_932074435.1 Andricus kollari
CCCGGGTGGCACAAAGTTGAACCTCGATGCAAGGCAAGGAATGTTGTCATTTCTCGAACAAATCACACTACAACAAGCTGCTGATCACATCCCTTATTTTGATGGAAATAACATCCCCTTGAAATACTTCTTGCAGGACATAGTTAATGGAGCGGTCTACATACCGTCAGATAATCGAGCTCCTTTTATCAAGATACCTTAAAGCCATATATAATTCAGCCCAAGCGGAGAAAAGCGAACTAATGAGTAAGCCAGTTAAGGACATAGCCTTCACGGCTTCCATTCGCGGACTTCTGGACGAAATGGTAACCTCTATGGATACGAGTCGTTTGAAGGTCTTAGGGGAAGCATACGAATATGCTTCGCGTATTAGAGTAGTGAAGAAATATAACTCCACTTCATAGATTTCGGTCCCCGCCTATAGGGTGGCACAATAACCCTACCAGGATGTGATAAATAAAATAGACAAGGCAAAATGAGCCAGGCCTTCTAGACCACGGCCTCACTGTACGGAAAAGGCTTTCCACCCCGAGCAGAAATGTATTCTCAATGTATTTGGAATGAAGAATGCGACGCTAAATTCGGTACACCCTTTTCCAATGTTCCAGGAAAACCCTGGCCGCCTTTCCCATACCCAGAGTATCATTTTCGATATTCATATTATCCATACATGCCGTATGCCGATTCTGAAACAAAGAAAAAGGACGCAAATTTACCACGAAGCAGCGCCGGTGCCTTCTGGCAGTAAGGACCAGAAAAATTTGAACTTCAATCTAGATCGTCAGTAGGATGCCTTCCGGGTGCTGTAAGGCTCAGGAGCGCCCACGAACTGTGAAGGATCTGGTGAACTCCACAGGTTGTTTCGAACCCGGAACCTACAAGAAGATTTTCCAGTAGACATGCTGATTGCCACGGTATTTCGCAATCCGAAGCCACCCTTCCTGGTCGATCTAGGATGATGGGTCAATATGATAAAAATACAAGCGTTATAAGAAAAACTCGTGATTTCACCTAACAAACCTACTGTATGGCATGGAATAATCGAGAACGGAATGAAGGACATATTCACGCTCGAAATTTTGGTTCAAGGGGCCCCGGTGAAAGTCTACGTGGTAAGAAACAATTTCTCTATCTCTACAGATGGAATTCTCGGCCGACCCTTTCTCCGATAGGAACAAGCTAAATATCCTTTAAATACAATACTACTGTCACGGTTTCTGACCCAGTAACACCAATTCCGTTGGTAGAAGAAGAATCCAAGAAGGACAAAAGAAGATAATAATCGCAAATTAAACCGTTTGTTCGCATTTTAAGGATTCAATCATGAATTCATCAAGCAAGCGCTCTAGATGTATAAAATCCCAAAGTACGAAAGGAGTAGCCACGCCGTATAAAGCCTCCAGACGGAATATATTTTAGTGAAGGTGTAGTCACAATTAAAAACGGGCGGTGTCATGTATTAGTAATCAACACTACAGAAGAGGTCGTCGAGCTAGCCCTGCCCCCTCAAGGAATCATTTACTTTAAATACTATGTTATTGAAGGGGAAGGATCTCCCACTTCAGAGCCAACGGAATCGGATAAAGATGTAGGTAAGCAGGAGCAAATCCGTGCGGAGTGTGTGTTTCACAGTTTATACCTGTCTTTCGAATGATGAAGAAAAAGGATACGTTGCCCAATGGACAAACGAATTTGCCATTATATTCCATTTGAATGTCCTGAAAATAACAGAAACCCACTTGGTTCAAGACGAAAACAATCATGACTGAAAATATAGTCATACAGCAAAAACGAGATCGACGGACTCAAGATTCGGCCGCACATGTATGGCAAGCAGTAATATGGATGTTTACTTCGTGCCGAGTATTACATAAATACTGGACATATATTTTAAACACGTAGTGCTGTTCTCAGAAATGCTTGAGAAAAACCACACGCTGGCGAAGAAGAGCATCATTATAGTCTCCATGAAATCCGAAATTTCCTTTGTCGAGAGACTTTCCTTTCATATTCGCATTTCAAAAGAGAATCTAAACTAGCCACAAATGGCTCGAGTACGCTGTTGTGAAAAATTTCCGGCCCTACCTTTGCGGAAAATAAAATTGAAAAACTATGAATTTATTTTCGAATAGAAGATAGGTAAATTAAATCGCTGAGTCGAGGTTCTGTCTCAAAATCCAGTGCTCAATGAGCAATCCGACGGTGATGTACTTAGAATCCAGACCATCCCTCACCGTGCGAAACGCCTTACGACTCTTTGCGGCAGCCCAGAAAAATCCGATCATCGTGAGGTCTAGACAGATCATTCCTAGTAAACCGAAACTGACTATTCTGAACCTAGACGACAGTCTCCGACCTTCGAGTGGCTTGAAGGCAACTAAAATGGATGGAAGCACAATTGCATCAAGGCTACGAAATCGCAACCCTGGACTCAAAATCACAAAACCGCCCTTCTCAGTAAAGAGTCTTCTTTATCGGAATCATCACCTGAAGAAGGAGATAATGAAGATTCTGTTGCTCCAGTTTTTGGAAAGAGTCACAGGGTCCTGTCAGACGTAGGAGCTGCGCATTGGTCCTCCAAAGGCGATGGCTCACCTAGAGGTGCACTCACGCGTGTACCGCCAATGGTTCCATGGATACGTTCTTTATGTGATGCGTATATTGATGTATAAGTCGACCGGGCAAGTGTTCCTGATTCGAAAATGATGAAGAACTTTTTTAAGAGTTGAAGAAGCAAGATCCCTGCGTAGAATTATTGCAGAAGGCCGATGACTCGAATAAAACATGAGAACCAGAGGTTCATACAAACTTCTGCTCTATAAAGTTCGTGGCAACGCAGCGACAAAATAGCGTGCGTTTCACGGGCTTTCCCGAAGAAATTAATTCTCATCAGATAAAAGACCCTGTAGCAAAATAGTTCTCACCAGTTTTAAAACTGAACCTTCAGGTACCTTATATATACCTACCTACACCCCAGAATAAAAAAAAGGCTCCTCAGAAATCTGGTTACATAAATCTGAAAATTCTAACACAAACCATCAATGGAAAGAACCACTGGCCTATGAATTCGATCGCTAAGCTCCTGATGGCTACCGAGCTTCTTGATCTACAATCACTCTTTTTCATGGTGGAATTGAAAAGCCCCCGGAGGAGTTAAGACAAGAAATAATAATAAAAGGTCACGAGGTTGTCGTAGGACGACACAAGGGTATGGCCAAAACGTATAGGCGCGTCCTAAAAAGATTCACATGGCCCGGCCTGCGTGACTAAATAAACAAATACATACAAAATTTTGGTAGTTGTCTGAAGAATAAACTCATGAAAGCCAGTACTTACGATCCAATGTTGATCACCGATACACCATTTGGCATGTTTGACAAAGTGTCACTTGACACTGTAGGAAAACTACCTAAAACCCTGCATTCGAACCGGCATATACTAACTGTGCAGGGCAACGTCAGCAAGTATTGCATAGCGATACCCATTCCGTTGCTACTCACATCTTCTCTGAGAATGGTGCCCCAAAGTGCATCCTGAGTGATGAGGGACAGTGATCCTAACTTTGGCATATTGAGCAACTACGCTTGCCCGGCGCAGCGGCCCTCCTTGGTCGCTTTTAGCGCGCGATTTAAGCCAGGTATAATTAACAATTATTAATATTAAGGTAGTTAAGGTAGTTAATTATACCCGTTCTGAATCGCGCGCCGACAGCGACCAATGAGGGCCGCTGCGCCGGGCAAGCGCAGTAGCTCAACATGCCAAAGTTGGGATCACTGATGGAGGAGAAACTTTTGTGAGTGAAATGATGCGGAAAATGGAAAAACTGTTTAACGTAAAACAATTGACGACTTCCGGGTATCGTCCTTGAACGGATGGATCCCTGGAGAAAAGCAATACAGTTTAAAAAAATTATATGAAACATTACGCGAACGACTATGGAGACTGGGAGAGACTGCTCCCATTCGCCATGTTTGCGCACAACACGTCGGTTCATAAAGAGACGAAGTTTACTTCCTTCGAACTAGTTTTCGGAAGACCACCTGGAAACCTATTGTACCTACTCGCATGACCTAATAGTCCGATTAAACAAGATAATAGAAATCGCCGCAAAGAATCCAATTGATGGAAAGGAAAGATCAAAGAATTACTATGATCAAAAAGCTAGGCCGCCCAACGCGAAAGTGATCGCTCTAGTAAACGTGGTGAAGCATGTACGCGATGAAAAATTCGATTCACGAATTTATGGTCCATAAAAGGTCGTAGGACTAATCGATAATCTTAATGTAAATCCAGAAAGTGAAGTTGACTCGCGATTCATGAGACATGCCGACAACCTTGAGGTATTTATGATTTAAACCGGTTAGAAGGATGAAAACAATGTATTATTCGCCTTTATCTACATAAAGCAACTGTATAATTATGATTCGGAATCTACAAAAAAGTAGGACAACCATAGAGCATTTTGTGGAACAAGGTAAACACAGGACTTAAAACTGAAGCTAGAAAAGAAACGAAAAATTGAAAATATAATCAATTTAAGTGAATGCAACTAAGTCCATGATTACCCAAGGATCATCTTGTTCCAAAATAAATCCGGGGTGGTGCACTGCTCAAATGTTTCGTTTTATCTTCACAATTTTTACTATTTTATTCAGGGGGTGATAAAATTAACCACCAAATAACTTCGATAGATACTTATTTTCAAGAATTTTCTATCAAAGAAATACAGAATCGTTCATTTTGAAATAATTCTAAGGTGGGTACTAAAATCGTGGCTATCTTAACCTGAAAATAAGGGCGGTGAAAATACGGAAACATATTCCGATGCTTCCTTTTATGTGTATTTACTGCTTCTGCCCTCAAATAAATCCTATACTGTAATGAAATGTGATTTAATTAAAAGTATAAATAAATTGTTACTGATAAATTTGAAATTAAGTAAATTAAAGAGCATCCAAACGCAAGCTTTGTTCGTAGGGAAGAAAATAAAAACAGATTTGTTTTTTTCGCCTAAAATCTATTTTCTGTGTCTTTGGATAAGTGTTAGTATCTGGAAACTCACTATTTTCATGGAGGTTCAGAAATATCAGAATTTCCTTGAGACATATGGACGTAGAAACAAATCTACTGGAGAATCGCAAAATGGCACCCGGCGAAGACGGAATTCAAATCTTCGAATACCAATTCACTAGAAAACATGATGTTGCTGAAAATCGTCTGAAAGGCGTTTGACTTAAAATGGAAAAACTGGAACGTAGGACCAAAAACCTTTATCCACAAAACCTACCAAAGAACATCAGACAACGGAGAGCATCTTCGATGCTAGAATTTCTGGCAGAAATAATGAGACCTATTGCAGGACTTTTCGCTTATGATGATGAGCAACTATTAGACATAAAAGTCAACGAGGTGAACGATGCGCAAAAGCATTTATCTCACCTCGTTGGGCAGCGAACTCATATTTTGAGAGGTGATCTCGAGCAAATACATTTAAGAGAAGATAATCAAGAAAGACAGCTTAATTAGCTTAAGCTTGATTTAAAAATTACTCCAGTGAAGTTCAGCCAAACCTTTGAATATACGCCATAAATAAACTGCACAAACACTTTAAACCAAATGCTGATAATGATGGAAGCTGGATTGGACAGCTACACAAGATTAGCCGATCAACTCTTAGATGCCATATACAACGCTAGGAGAGGAAATCTACATCCCTCTCTGTTAACCACCGATAAACAAGAGGTTCTTTTTCGACATGTACACCACCATGCTCCCAAACTCATGCTTCCTACTCGAGGACAAAAAGTCAGTATCGAGAAAGTGACACAATCATGAACATCAACGATCATGGTGAGGAATGGATCTTTGAGGTCCATACTCGCTATACCACTTTTCGAAAAAATAGTTTATCAACTATACAATATTCATTCAATATCCGTACCTCAAGAAATGTTTGTAACCAACTCTGGCCAGGCATACATAAATTTTAATTCTACATATATCGCCGTAGATGAATGTTAAAGAACCTACATCCTAAAAACTAAAGATAAATTCCTTCAGCAATATCATCTTTGGAAGGAATATCTTATCATTCATGAGAAACCGTGCTGTAAAACTTGCGAAAGTGAGCCGCTGCTGCGCCCAACACAAGGCACGTTTAAAATCTGTGTGTCAGCAGAATTGATCTGCCTAATGCAACTATTAAAAAAAATTCAGTTATCGGTGTTTTTCATGCCCGTCTGCACTCGACACGGAACTGATATGGGCCTCGAATTCATTAATAATTAAATGGCATCATCAGAGTGCGCATTTAAGTGGCGAATATGAATTCGCTTATGTTATTTTGAATCCTTTGGAATTTTGCTATGTTCTCTCTATTCCATTTTCTTTTAATTTGAATACATTAGAATAAAAACTAGGGCTAGAGCGTACGTTATTCAAAAGAAAACACTTTTTATTACTGAGATTCAACCCTAACAGGGCAGCCGAAAAAAGGAACATCCTGAATTAATTAGATGGTAATCTCGATCTCAACAAATTGAAAAAATTACTAAAATTTATTTGACACCTCTTACCGCCGGTATATTATAGTAACTGGAGCTCTTTCACAGGTTTCTAATATTGAAAATCATGATCTCTTACGTAAGAGTTCGGTATTTGCATTAACATAAAATTTTTAAAAATATCAATTCAAATGGAAATTCGAAAAAAAATACAATGATGTTTTAATCTTTTCTTTTAATTTTGAACCAACTTCAGGCTACAAGGATTCTTATGTTTCATTTTACAATTTTTTTATTGAATTAATTATACGCAGTCTGCAGTGAATCGCAATTTGCAACAACTTTCATAAAAGGTTCTGGGAAGATTGGGTTATATCTGCCTACATGGCATTCTTTCGTTTCATCTGATGTCATATTCTTAACATCACCTCTTATTATATTTATTTTTAACCTCAATTGATTTCTATATGTCTTATATATTTAACGAAGAATCCCCGTATATTTCAGTATTGCAATAACGTCACCACTGGATGTTGATAATACAATATATTCTTGGTTTGGCGTGATACAAATTTACTATTTCCTACAAGCAATAGAATTTCTTAATCGGCAGAAAAATAGTACTTTCGAAACTCGAATTGCAGGTTCTGATTTGGCTAGGGGATAAGCCGAATATATCCAAGTTTTCCAAGTGCATATCCCAGTACTTCATGAGAAGGAATCCCGCCCGGTGGAGAACTGGGCCTGACATGAAGAGCAGGCTACTGAGGAGGAGAACAAGCAGGTGCATTTTGTCTGGCACAAGAAGAAGAAACATGACAGCGTTTGCCATTAGGATTCCATTCTGACTCTAGTGAATCGCAATTTGCAAAAGCTTGAATAAAACTGTTTGGGAAGATTGGGTGATTTTTGCCTACCGGACAACACTTTATTTCATCTCCAGTCAAATTATGAACTGCGCCGGTTATTATATTTATTTTTATTCGCGAATTATTTTCATCTGTTTTATATATTCCATGAAGGGTCCCACTATAATCCAATGTTGCAAAAACGTCACCACTGTATGTCGATAATACAATATATTCTTGGTTTGGCCCTAGTACATAGTTCGTATTATCTACTCGCATTCCAATTCGTTCATGAGAAGCAAAAACGTATCTTCGAAATTCAAATTGCTGGTTCTTGTTTGTGCAAGAAATTAGCCTAACATAACCAAGTTTTTCTATTGCACACCCAAGTACTGGAAAAGAAAGAGTTCTTCCCGGAGAGGACCTGGACCTACCACGAAGAGAAGACTCCTGTGGTGAAGTTCGGTCAGGTGAATGTTGTCTATCATGAGAAGAAGAACCAGGGTCGTATTCGCTATGATGTTTCCATTTGGTCTGTAGTGAATCGGAATTTGCAGTAGCTTTAATAAAACTTTGGGGCAAGATTGGATGATTTTTGCCTACTGGACAATCTCGAATTTCATCTGGGGTCAAAATATATACTTTTCCGCTTATCATATTTACTTTAATTCTCGATTTAGCTGTATTCGTCGCACATATTGCACGAAGAATTCCGCTACATTCTAATATTGCAAAAATGTCACCATTGGATGCTGATAATACAACATGTTCTTGACTTTGCACGGGAATATAGCTATTTCCTGCTCGAAACTTAATTGATTTACCAGCATGAAAAACGTATCTTCGAAATTCGAATCGTACGTTCTGATTTGTGCGGGGAATAAGCCGAATGTATCCAAGTTGTCCACGTGCATATCCAAGTACTATAGGTGAAGGCGGCCGCCTAGGTGGCGACCTGGCTTCGGCGTGAACAGTAGGCTCATGTGGAGAAGTCCGATCAGGTGAATGTTGTCTGTCAGAAGATGAAGAACCAGGGATACGTTCGCTATTAGTATTCCATTCAGACTGTAGTGAATCCTCATTTGCTAAAGCTTTACTAAAACTGAAGGGAAAGATTGGGTGACTTTCGCCTACTGGACAATATCGCATTTCATCTGGGGTCAAATTATCTACTTCGCCGCTTATCATATTTATTTTAATTCTCGTACGAGCTTTATTTGTTGAATATATTCCACGAAGAACCCCACTATTCTTTAATATTGCAAAAATGTCACCATTGGATACTGATAAAACAATATGTTCTTGGGCTGGCACGGGAATAAATTTATTTCTTTCTATTCTCAATCTGATTGGATAACTAGCAGGAAAAACGTATCTTCGAAATTCGAATCGTAGATTCTGATTTGTGCGGGGAACAAGCCGAATGTATCCAAGTTGCCCAAGTGTATGTCCAAGTACTTTAGGTGAAGGCGGCCACCCGGGAGGCGACTTGGTTTCGGCATAAAGAGGAGGCTCCTGAAGAAAATCCCGGTCAGGTGAGTTGGCACGAAGAGGATGCTCTAGAGGTGAAGTTTGTTCAGGTGAATCTTGTCTGTCAGCAGAAGAAGAGCCAGGGTTACGCTCACTATTAGTATTCGATTGGAACTGTAGTGAATCGTTATTTGCTAAAGCTTTAATGAAACTTTCGGGGAATATTGGGTGACGTTTGCCAACTGGACAGTCTCTCGCTTCATCTGGGGTCAAATTATAAACTGCGCCGCTTATCATATTCATTTTAATTCTCGATTTAGCACTATTTGTCTTATGTATTCCAAAAAGAATCCCGCTATAATCTAAAATTGCAAAAATGTCTCCATTGTATGCTGATAATACAATATGTTCTTGGTTCGGCACGGGAATATATCTCGCTTCCGGTCGAAATCTAATTGTATAACCAGCAGGAAAGATATATTTTCGAAATTCGAATCGTAGATTCTGATTTGTACGGGGAATAAGCCGAATGTATCCAAGTTGTTTAAGTGCGTATCCAAGTATTTTGGGAGAAGCAAGCCTACCAGGAGGCGACCTGTCCCTGGCCCGAAGAGGATGCTCCTCAGGAGCCTGGAGTTCACGACGAGAAGGCGAAGAGCGACAGTGAATCGTGCGGGGAGTGTCAAGGCAATCTCTGCTTGACTGCGAACTTAACTCTGCGAAAAGAAATAGTGGGTTTACGTTTCTTGTTGAACAAACTGTAAAGAAAAGTGCTGCCCTAAACATGTGCTCACTGTGTTTGAATTTAACACAAATCATTGTTTTGTTTTCATTTTTAGAATTTATTCTGAATTCGTTAAAAATCACCTGGAGCTCTTATAAACTTTATGTAATTCTTTTATATTCAAAAGGACATAAGTCAAATTATTAGTAGTGCGCGTTATTCACTTTTAGGTAATTTGTCTACCTTGATTGAGAATTGAACACCTTGTTCGTAAGACCAACTGTTTGGTGAAAAATCAAAAAATTAATTTCTTTATGTTCTACTATCTGGCTGAAACTGCATCTGCATTGGTTGAAAATGATCTTGTTGTTCTAAATTGAGCTTTTCAGTTTGATAACTCAATTATTGTCGAATAAATTCGTCTTTGTAGGTTAAACATTAAACTATTTGGTTCAAAATTCTATTGTTTTGCTAAAAAGTAATTTCGTTGTTGTAAGCTTAGTAGTATATGATGCACAAAGGGGAAGAAGTGGGATATTATTGATACATGTATGTTTTCAGCGTGAGCCGTAGGAGCCGACCTTAAGAGCCGTTTTTCAAGTTCTTTGGTATGTAATGACCATTATATCTATGACGTAATGACATTCGAGACGAGGAATACCGAGCCAGGCTCGCTTTCGCCTCGTTCATTCGTCGGGTCCTTCTCGTTTTCTCGTGCCTTTTCCTCGGTTTGTCTCGGCACATTCATCATCATCCCGTCAAATTCTTTCTCATTATCGCTTCTGTTTTTTCAGGGAATGCGGGGTATTAATAATTATGAAATGCTTTCTTGAATCTTAGAGTACTAGGGAGTTCATTCGTCCAGCGTATAACATTTGCATGCAGTAACCCAAAATACGGAAGGACAACCATTCGTGTAAAAACATTTTTTTTTAATTTTTAATCCAATATATTGGATAAACTATTTTGAGTTTAAAAATTCTATTACCATATTTGGATTCAGTGACCTAAAGACCTTAGGATGACCATTTTTATAAACTAGTGACTGTTTTGAAAATTTTGATCCGCAATATTGGATCAGCCATCTTGAATTTTGAAATTCTGCTATGAAATTCGAGATCAGTGAACCGAAAAACTTTAGAATACTCATTTCTATAGGAATTGGTACATGAATCCAAATTCTAAGAGAAAACCGACAACTCTGTCAAAAAATGGTTTAAAAAAAATTGCAAAAAAATATTTTTAAGCTCAAATATTTTAATTATTGCTTATTGTAGCACCAATGAATATGCGCGATACAAAATTCATGAATAATTTTTTTAGGATTGAAAAACTTTCTTATGTTGAAAACGTACTTCCAAAACATTTAAAAAATCAGATCATTAAGAAAAACGTGTTTATTTGGAAAATGCAGCGACTCGTTATTTGCAATGATCTGATATTCTCAAATTATTCGGAACTACATTTCCAACATGAGAAAGCTTTTCTATGCTGGAAAAATGATGTGCAGAGCTTCTAGACTTTTTTCCATTTTCAGGTGCTTATACAAAGATTCATTTTTCCTACAGAAACTCAAAACGAAGCCTGAAAAAATGGTGAGAATAAGTCATATTATGCAGATTAAGTAACAAAAATGGCATTTGTGTTTTTTCCAAAATTGCAATTAAAAAATTATTACATTTTCTTTTATTTCAACTCCGCCCAACCTCAAGATGTTGATTAATATTCAAAAATTTTTTAAATTTCAAAAGATTTCACAGAAATTAAAAAATTTCACTCAGATTTTGCATACACTGATAGGCTTTCTGGAATTCACCAAGCTTCCCAAATATTTAAAGATTTCACAAACATTTCAAATATTTTAATATGTGTTAAATTCTTTATACTACAAATTAAATAAAAATCTACCTGTCTTTTTACATTTCTGTTTTATATATCCTATTCTTATATTTGACAAAATAAATGATTGATAGGAACGAAGCAAAATACTAATAGAGTGAAGTTAAATCTTCGTAAAAATCTTAACAGAGTCGTCTTTGATATCAAATTATTCAGTAATGGACAAAAAAGCATTATGCGTAATCATATTTCGCCTTTAACTATTGATTAAAGAACGCTAAGCGCGCCAGAGTGGCAGCAGAAAGCTCCCGCAAGCTGTCCGCTTTGCGAGCGCACATCTGTCGCAATCCGCGGAAAAATCGAGGCTAGAAACGAGAAAAGATGCCACAAGACGAGGCAACACGAGACGTGGAATAACGAGACAGTAGGTATGTCTCGTCTCGACCCGTCTCGATCTTCGGGATTTCTCGCACGACGGCCACCCTACTATGACGTCATAATTTTTGACGACATAAATATACAAATGGCCACTATATGAACATAAGATGGAAAGCGGGACTTTATGTTTGCTCCACGGGCCTGATAAATTGCCGTATTCATGCATATATTATATAAAATATAATAAAAATTATAGATATATTATATTACTATATTCACCAATAGAATTAAAGATGCCCGCCAGAGTGAACACGAAAATATAGACCATCCTCATTTTCGCAATGTTGAGGAAAAACTGATTATATTGTTTCAGTGAATAAGTGGATCAACAAATGTAACTAAAGAATATTCGATTGCATCATCAGAGTACATATATATATACGTAAGTAGTCGTTATCTCACATATATGTGAGATGACGACGTTATTAGTTTCAAGATTGTCCTTCGGAGATATAATTATTAAATTTTCATATCAAATGAAATGCATTGGTTTGAATTATTTTATCTCAGAACTGATACTGATATTAATGAGCGACATGGTGGAAGAAATTAAAAAAAATGTGCCCGCTTTTCGGGCACGTTCTCATCTCGCGCTTCGCACGCGGCTCGCAAGTTTGAGCGCGCCTAGGGCGCGCACCTATTGCATCTCACGCTTCGCGCTCGATTAGGTATTCCTACTGCGCTTCGCGCTCGGATTTTATTCACCTCGCGCTACGCGCTCTTACACATTTGCCTGACGCTTTTAGCTCGGTTCCTCTAGGTTTTCTCACTTCGTGTGCTCGCTATTGTCATGACCTGCTTTTGGTTTAATTATCTTAGTTTTACATAAAAAAAGATCTAATTCATGTAAGCTTCTATCGACCTTAAGAAAGACATTCTCAGCAAAACACTCGCGCTTCGCGCTCTATATTTGTTTTAAAGATCATGTAAACCTCGCGCTCCATGCTCACTTCTGGTTGTTGTATAATAGAAAACCAAAAGTTTCAGCGCGCTTACGGCGCGCGATCTAGTCGTCGCGCTTCACAACTACCATATCGTATGTTCTATGTTCTTCAGATAAAAATGACTAAATTTGTATTTTATTTAAAATGAAGAAGGAAATTCCTGTACTTCAGCGTATATTTCCGGATCTTTCTAATAAATCATATAATCCGAAAGATTTTTTCCAACTATCTGAGAAGGAGAGAAAAAAAGTATCTAACTCGTTTTTGGAACATATATATGATAAATTGTTACCTAATTTTGAAAACCCACACGCCAGATGAAGAAGAAATGAAATACCCAAAGTTTTGGTGAGAATGTGCCCACTTATAGCGCATGTACCATAACAAATTTGTAGATCTTTTTTGAGTGCACAATTTCTGTTTAATTATCATTTGTCGTATCTTGCATAGTTTGCCGTAAAATTGAATTTTGGATTTTTCATTATTATTCCGAGCCTATTTTATTACTTGTATTATTCATTGTTTAGATTGTACAACCAACTACCACCTTTATGCACGAAATTTCTTTTGTGAGACGACATCATTTTCAAGTTATGAAGTGATGAAACAAAAACTCTTTTTTTTTTTTGAAAACACATGGTCTCAAAAATGTTCAAAATGTGCTCACTTTTTGAATTTTTATCTAAAATGGCTGGCTAACGAACTTGGCCTTTAGTTTAGGAGACTTAAAGAGTATACCAAACGAAAATCAAATGGGTCAATTCTTTCGAAAGTTATCGTGCTAACAAACTAAAAATCTACAGACTAAGAGGCTAACAGACAGACAGACACATTCGTAAAAACCTGTTTTTCGGGTTCAGGGGGTCTCA
>CAKNWW010333073.1:0-10657 GCA_932074435.1 Andricus kollari
AGCAGTTCACTATTCTAACAGAGAAAAAGGTTTATATTTGACGACAATAAATTAAAATTGCTCTCGTTGATCATATCAATGTTGCGCGAGTCATGATTTCAAACTGGTGAGTAGATTGGACATTTGGTGAGGATGTGTAAAAGATCTTAATTTGATTTTAGGTTACATAACTGACAAATCTATTGTGTATCGATTACTGTTATCCCAGCTTTAGATGTCAACTTAATGATGTACTTGGAAGAGGTTCTTATTTGAGCAAAAATGCGTTTAAAATGGAAATCAGTTTTGAATAACAGATATTGCTGGAGTAGCGCATCATTGTGTAAAATGTTACTACCATCTCATATTTCATAATCATGCTAGCTTAGCCTATTTGACAATGTGGTATTTAAGACCCTAGGCAGAATTGGGACTAATTGGCTTCAGGATGTAAAAAATAGGATGTCAAAGTAAAACTATGATTGAAGGTTATCAATTAGGAACGGCTCCTTTGTAGATATCTCACTGAAGGTTAGAGGAATATGAAGAGTCTTTAGGGAAAGGCGTTCGACAAGATATTAAGCGGATCGAATCTTGTTCATTGACTATTCAAAGAGTTTGAATACGTGGTAACTCTTTCTTTTCGGCTGAGACTTTGAGAAGGCGTGTCGGCACCATCATGAAAGAAGGAAAACAAGAGACCTGGTCCCGAGCTGGTGCACCAGGTTGCACCGGTTTTGCCAGACGATAGTCGATCCGACTCGGTCTCAGTCGCATAATAGTGTCGTTGCGCCGTCACGCACCAGATTACGCCTGCGCTAATTACGTGGCAACACTCGCCCAATGGCCGAATAACGTCTGCTTAAATTAGACTAATGTCCGTCAAGCCCGTTGTCGCCGCACGAACACCCTCGGGAAGTTTCAACATCCCAGGTGCAGGGCTCAGATTTTGAAGATCTTGTCCAAAATCGATTTGGTTCTGGGTCACCGTCTAGAAGCAATCCCAAAGCACTCACAGTTGTTAATCCCAATCATCAGTTCAACTGATAATGATAGCACCAATAAGGAAACCTAGTGAAGAATGATCAACAATTTGAAGTTTATGATGCAGACCAGACGAACATACCATCTTCCACAATATTTAATTATATCCTTACTTATCTGGATTCATCAAGAACATTCCTGGTCGAGTTATATTCATTAAGATAGAAACCAGTTTCCGTAAAGACTGATACGAGTTACGTTCAGTATCAGGTATGGAGTGGAATAACATCAAATAAGAATAAAATGTTATTAAATTAGTAATCCACGTGTTTTTCAATTTTTAATTCCGATCAATCTTATTTCCTCTTAGAGGTGAGCATATTCAGGAAATTAATCGTTAACAAATCTTCTAATGAAACCTCCAATTAAGTTTCCTTTCTGATTTTTCATGTTTTCTGTCTTAAAGAGCAAGCAGTTCTAGCGAAAGGCCCGTATTAACCAAACTTGAATACATTTTTGCGGTACATTTTTTCCGGCCAATTTAGCATTGCAATTTGCAGCCAGTCCTCTTAATTAACAGCAGAAAGCCTAGAGGAGTGCAGACAACATTCTCCACATTATTTAAACTCGGGAAACAAGTGGCGTCCGTGACACGGATAACTCACGACGCGTTTCTAGTGTGCAGTCAAGTTCAGTGTTTACTCTTGACGCGTCAGCAATTATTATCCACCTACGACACCCCTTTCGGTGAAGAAATTTCCTGTGCGTTGTCTCATTACTCATTGAAAGCAAGAACTTTTTATTCCTCTGCGCTTTATGCAAAACTGTTTCGCGGGTTCGATACAGCTTTTACATGTTTACAACGGTTAAGTACAACGGATCTTTACGACGTATGTCTACTCAGCCGTGTGACGCGAATTCAGAATACACACCAAGTAACTTGTCGCTTAGGGATAACCACGTGCTTTACGAGCTGATCAGCTATTTTACGCCTTATTCATTCCATTAATTAAAGTCTTGTAGAAATAATAATTCCACCGATAGGGTATTTTTTTCGCTCGATACTCCCGTTATGATTTTACGATGCGATACACTTATGAGATACATGATAGGCTTGGAAGTTGTTTTTCTTTCGGAGAGACGACGCCGTTTTTGCTTATTGGGATCTGCAATGTCTGGAAGTACAAAGATAGAAAAAGATAGATATTTTTTATTAGAAACAGATAGATACACGAATAGGAAAGTATAGGAATGGATAAGCAGGAGATAGACTTGGATAGAAAGATTAGGGCACAAACGTGTAGGTGCGATAATAGATTGAAGAAGGTTTATAAAATGATTTCCTTAGATTCAATGGAGCGATTTCAAAGTAAAAAATATATAGAAAAGGATTCATCTGATAGACAGAGGATAAACATGGATAGATTTGTTTTTTTTTTCTTCAGTTTTTAAATTAAAATTGATTGAAATGGATAGAAACTATTGAGT
This sequence comes from Andricus kollari, assembly GCA_932074435.1. Classification (NCBI taxonomy): domain Eukaryota; kingdom Metazoa; phylum Arthropoda; class Insecta; order Hymenoptera; family Cynipidae; genus Andricus; species Andricus kollari. The sequence continues at coordinate 2,452 of CAKNWW010333073.1, forward strand.
TATTTTCAGCGGAGTGTTTTAAAACCCCAAATCAAAATTATAAATATACTAAAATATTCTTTAATTGCCTCTGGTTGAACGTCCGATAACCAGACTTTAATAGGGTCTACGCGCATTAAATATGGAATCTAGGAAGCCCCAAGCTTGCAGTCTCGCACCTGTGAGTGGCTTCCCTTGGTCGCTCGGTTGGTAAGGCAGGGATTACCCACGCTAAGAGGCAGAGCAGGGCTTCGCGCCTCATCGTCTGGAAAATGGCTTACTGCTTACATTTACCTCTACACCCTCTGATATGCTCCTGTCCGATCCCGTGTCTACTATCACCGACCTTACTTTGCATATACGAGAACGGATACAAACAGGCACTTAACTCTCCTTCTTCTGGCCTCTTCTTACAACACTTCTTTCATGATTCCAACGTCTGGATGCTACTTTCAAATTTAAAAAACAGCACATGGCATTTCTAGAAGAGTAAATACGATTTTAATGTTTTTTTAAATACGACAAATTCATGCATGTGTATTTAAAGATCCGAGACGATATGAGCTAGAAGCCAATGAAATGAATAAAATTGTTTTGACTGAGGCAGCGATACAGGCGCTATTACATAATATCCGAGGCAGCAGGACATCTCGTAGAACGTAGAAGCAGGGCATCCTGGACTGGAGATTTATGCGCCCATGCCAGGAAGTACGGGGTATTGGTCTTCCTATTCCCGTAGGAAGCTTTGAGTCCCTTCTTCACTTCGCTTGAGTTAGCTTCACCGCCACGTTTATACGATCCCCTGTCGCCGTTAGTCAGCTCCTTCGTTCCTTCCTATATGTGTATGTGCTATACGGTATAAGCAATGCTCGTCTTCTAACGATTACTTGCTTCGTAAAGCTTAGCTACTTCCCTTTACCAATGAAGCATCAAAAACCTCTGATCTCTCCAAAATGATCTAATTTTTCTTAACAAATATTATACCACTGTTATTTTTTCAACGAGCGTTTCGTGCATTACTCTAAGTGGTGGAGTTATGGGGGACTAAGAGTGTAAGTAATTCGAAAAGTTAGCATACTTTTAGCCGAAAAGTTGCGGAAAGTTGATTGGTCCACGTCACGCGACGCTCAAAACGGCCAACTTAAAAGCGGCTCTTAAGCCCATTATGGCGTATGCAAAAAAGTTGCAAACTACTCGTGTTCCCCATCTTTTTGACCTTGGAGACCATCGTCACGAACAAGGAAGCGCACAAAGGGGAGAAACCCCAATAGTGTGTGTTAATTTTCTCGTCGACTAATATCTTTGGTTTTGCTTTTTTGGATCAATTTAGATTTTAAAAAGTCAGTTTAAATTTAGAGTTCATTTCAACAGAAAAGGACTGATATTCCAAGAAGTCTTAGTTTTAAGAAATGTAATGCAAGGTTAATTTAAACTGGAATTCACCGGATAGCAATTCAACACTTAACACCTTTCGACAAGATGTTTGCCACTGTTAAAAACTTTTTGTTCTCTTTATCTGAGACGGAGCGAAACGCGTCGTTGACGAGGGCGGCTAATCTATGCGAGGCATCTTCGTGTTTTACGAGATGCGACGGCCGCGCCCTCAAGCGTAAATGAAAAAACTTCGAAAGGGTAGAAAATGTGAAAATCACTTAATTTACACATGCAAATATTTCACTATTCCACTCATTTGATAGATTACATCAATTATCAAGTTAACAAACAACATTTTTAAGACTTTTGGGAAACGTATATCTTGCAGACACCTAGCGGCCAACCAGGCAACCGAATTTACAACCTTGCACTCTTTAATACACAAATAAATTTTAATTTACCAGTTCATAAATGTAAATTAAGTACAAAATTGAGTTTGACATGGTATAATAAATAAAAAACTTTTTTATTAAAAAATCAGGTTCGCGGCTTTTAAAAGACAGTTTCGCAGCCAATTTCGAGCGGCGGAGAAACGGTAGCGAGTACATCTCGGAAGCTGCTCCTTCCTCCAGTTTTACGGAGAAGTAGCGCAGGGAAAATGATTAGTTATTAAAATGCCGATAATTATATATAATCAAAGGTCCGGGGAGTGTCCTCCGATATATGCGAAGGCTGCGTTCGCTCGCTCCCGACTTGGTTACTGGTGTGGGATGCGCCCGATGGTTGGCGCAAACACCAGCCAAGGAGGAACGCGAACATTGTAAAAAAAAAACGTCCCTAATAACTGTTATCCACGATCTCCGAGTACATACCCAGATCTCTCGGAAGCATCGAGAAGCCCTTCGCCACTGCCGTGGCCGGCCTATAACGTAAGACGTAAGTAATGGTTCCTAAAAAAAAATCACCCACTATCCTCTTCGCCATTCATTTGAATAACCCCTTCCAACAACAATTTTTACTTTTATAGAATGCATTCTCACCACATTTTAATATGTAACCGCTAATTATTATTAAACGGAATTTACATTTTTAATATATCTAATTTGCTGTAGCTGAAAAGAATTTAGATTCGCCACAGTGTTACCGTTTAATAGAAGTACGTGAAGAGAAAAAAAAATCTCGGTGCTAACATCGCAGACCGTCACGCCTTTCGATTCGACGTTAACTGCCATTCTTTTTTCCATTCGCAGTGCTCGTTTTGTGGCCCCTCTTTGGTCTCGTGTCTTGCTTTCTCTGATGACCAGTAGGTTTAGCAGCTACCTTTCTCACTCGTAGGTCAGAGTGAGGCGAGAAAACAGACAAGCAGCGCCGCGTATTCGACATGGTGCTTCCTACAACACCGCAGCTATTCTTGCGTCCGAAGTTTGCAGAAACGCAAGTTTCTCAGGCGTACGTTTTGAATCGAGCCAGGAAATTACGAGTGGTGACATTTTCACGAGCTTCCGTAAGAAAGTATTCTACAGAATGAAGGGCATGTAAATGAGTTGTTTATTGCCTAAAAAAAGGGAGGTGTAATTGAACCTGGCCGCTTTCGTACAGCTGATTCGTACTACGAATAAAAAATACGTTGACACAATCAAAATGAGTTTGCACTCACAGATTGAACTAAAATTGTACTAAATTAAATTGTTGAATGTAAATAGCAACACTGACCAGACTATTATTTCCCATCCTACCATGTGACACTCAAGAGATTATCATAAACACGGAAACACTTTCTCGCCACAAGGTAGCTCGCGGATCAAAGTTTCCCTTTGCCAGAGTGGCGCTACCTAATTGCAGCCCGATAACCCTAACACGAAATACTTGCATGTGTGATCGTGTGTGTTTATGAAGTTTGCATACCTGTAAGGTTAGGGTTCGATATCTATATAACCTAACCTAACTTCTGCGCACTTGGGGATCTGCCCACCAGTCGGTATATTAATTTACCGTAATAACAGGAGCTGTACTTTATTGTAGCAGCTATGGCAGCCAGCGGCTGCGTAACGATCGTCCACCCGAGATAACCACCTCCGACCGGGCGTCCGCTAATTACGCGGAAATTAATTATAACCACATTACACTTCGCTACTTTTCTTCTAAGCGACCCTGGCAAACGTAATGCGCTAACGAGAGAAGCCAAGGTACAGAAAACGAAAAGGAAAAGTCGACTTATTCGTATTTAACAACCCTGTCCTACCAACTACCTGCCTAGAAAAAAGAGTGGTTCGTCGACCCTTAATGCCAGCATATATGATATCTAAGAACTGCTTTGTATCTCTTCAAATAAGTTACGAATAACTCTAGCCCGAAAATAACAGCACTAGGGTAGCAAAAATAATAATGATACATTTGGTTAATGAAATTCTCTCATTAAGATATCATTTTTAGGCTCTTAATTATGTACTCCTTAATTTATCAGATAGTTTTAATCCAGGGATGTTCCACCCAATTGGGTACACTGACCCTTTTATTTTCGCGAGTTTGGTGGCCTTATCGGAAAGATAAGATAATTCCAGAAGGACAAGTCCTGAGCACCTTTCTTATCCGTCTGCAGAGCCTCTCGGAGTCGTGTATCAAATTGCAAAGTCGAGTTGGTCAATTCGATATCTTCTACTACACGCCCACCATTCCTAAAACTATCAGTCCCTTCTTTGACGTTTTTTTCAGGCCAAAGAATCGGCATTCAGGAACATTTCGCAATTCTGAAAAAACTCTATGTTTAACAGTGAGTAATTTGAAAAATGAGTTAATGATACTTCTGCTTATTTTTACTCCTGATCAAAGAGATCAGATAAAAATTCCAAGTTCGTTTCTTGGCTTGTTTCCCATTAGACTTTATTTATACACAAATGACGAGTATAAAGCAACGAGTCGTGCCGCCGCCGGTGTTTCACTTTCACTGAGTCCCGTTGGATGCTCGTATACATAAGAATACATGCAAAGAGGCGACGTGAGTACAGCATATACGAATATAAACGATGCAATTGTACGTGCATGATTTCAGGGCTGAACAGACAGCACGTATTTTCTCTATTGCTCGATTTGCGTTCAACTTCTGGCTTCAGGAATGGTAAAGACTTAATAATATATTTAATATAATTTCCTATTTTCTCTCCAGCATCATCCCCTCCAACTAACTAGTTCATATATCTTTAGGGAAGAGTGCTGCAATAAACAAATTAATTAAGAATTTCTGGATATGTTAGTAGAAGAAGCTAATGTTGTTTTCTTTTTTGTTCCCCATTAATATTCTCTAATCTTTCAGGAATTCTTGAAAAATTCTCGACCCCCGATATGACCACTTTACGTAACTCTTCCGCATGTTGGGTAAGGGTGGATGGAGGGGGAGTCCTTTATAAAGTACGGTTATACCACAAAGTTACTTAGCATATCTCGAGGTGCGATAAGTCGAGCCGATGCACCTCGATCTTTAATTGTGCATTCATTATGCATCGAAGAGCTGCAGCTGCTGCGTCATACGAACAAGCGAGGTACCCATATACACCGCGGGATCAAATTGACCTTCGATCCTTGCCGCACATGTATGGGGAACTCCATACCGGATTCACAAAATACAAACATTTATCTTACTGATTTTTTTAATTACACAACCTCTTGCACACATGAAAAGAATGTGTGAAGACATTTTGCTCGAAAACATTTTTTTCGAAGAATTGTCGCATTTTTAAGTTATTTCGATTTTTAATATTTTCTCTGAAGAAAAACGAAACATTTAAGACGCATTTTTCTTTTTATATGTGTAAGAAACTTTGTAAATTTAAAAGAAATTGGTGAGATAAATGCTTGCCTTTTGTGAATCCGACATGGAGTTCCCCATATACGTTTCTCGATTTTATGTACGTAGCACTTGCATCCATCGAACCTTCCAATATGGGGGTTTTGTAATCGCACTTATGCGGGTGATGTCGATCCCGATGACATTCATCGATCTTTACGAGCCGTGGAGCGCAACATTATTCTCTTTGCAGTTTGCACCATGTAACGGCTTCGGCATTCGAGAATGAGAATTTCTTTTTGTTCCCCCTTAAGGATGTTGTGCTGATGCACTGGGAACTCTTTTGCCAATCCCGTCAATCTAGCAAATGAACAGCCGAGCCTATTTTATGTTTGTTGAGTTAATTCCCTTTTTTTTTAGTAATCCCATAATCATAGTTCTCTCATTATAAAAGAATTTTAACAAACCTTATCTTAAAATGAAGAACAAACATTTTCGATTTGAACCACGATTTGAACTTTTTTGTCAATCCTGGACGAATGATCAGCCGAGTGTACCCGATATTCGGCGAGTTAATGCACAATTTTTGGCAATCAGTAGTCATAGTTCTCTGATTATTAGAGAATTTCTACCAGCCTTTCTAAACTGATGAAAAAATGTGGAACTCTTTCGGCAATCCCGGCAATCCAACTTTTCAAACTGAAGATAAAAAATGGTGGATTTTGAAGCTTGGGAAAACTGTATAGCAATCATGGCAATCCGAGGAATGAGCAACCGAAAATTCTCGCCGAGTTAATCAGACAATTTTGCCAGTCCCGGAATTAATAATTCTCTGATTTCTCAGTGACAAACCCTTAGAATAAGGTTAAGGCATTAATAAAATCGCATCAATACCGTTCGCCGATATGGAGAGGGGTAAGATCGTGGTGAGATAGGCTACCTGTCGCCATCAAAACCGGTAGACCTTGAGGAATTATGCGAACTAATCTTCCCAGTTGGTCCGCTATGAATTTACGAACGCCCCGTTGTCGACGATCCTTCGATCAAGGATTCCACCTGCCGATCTATGCCGAGCGTCATCCGATCGCGAGAGGTAAATCACGCTCGGCGATTTCTCGGAATGATTTCGAAACCCGTGAGAATCGTTACAAGAGACGGCAGAAAAAAAGTATAGAATAAAAAAGGAAAATTAAAGATCAATCAGAGAAATAGAAGACCAAAGGAAGACTTTGTGAATTTTTATAATAATACGAAACTTGGTAATCAATCAAGATTCGAAGAATTTGAAAAGTAGTTAAAGCACGTGGTTTGAATCCTTGGAATAAAAAATAAGCGCCGAAGTCCTCGTGGGAGTCCGCTTGGCAAGTGACTGTGTCCTTCTCGACTGTTTTGCATTCTATCACCGTATCTGGTAATCGGTCGTGGTCGTATAATCGCGATGTGTCGCGTCGCCTCAATGTCGAGAAGGCATCTCTTGTACCCAAGAGTTAGCAAAACTAAAAATAAAAGAGAAAAAAAACTCGTCTCGTAAGAGATTTAATTCGTTTTGATTTCAATCGCATTAATATTAATAAGTTACGTCAGCTCATTTTTTCGCCAACAATAAAACTCAAAAAGTGTTGTTTCACATTCGCATCTACCACATATTATTCATCTTTCCCACACTTTATCCATATTTTACATCTGTTGTGGAATGTTTAATAAGTCACCGGACAGATTCAAATCAGGATATTTTCGAAAGTGGCAGATATGCTGGTTGAAGATAATGATCTCCTTAAAACCCCGGAATCAGACAATAGTTTCAACTTTAATGACTTTTACCTCCCCAAGCAAAAATGTAGTGTCGCTCCACCTTTGCTGAAGAAAGCCATAAGAGGTCCTTCCACCCTTGGGATGTGGCGAGTATTCGCAGATGCCAAGCACGGCAGCCACTAAAATGTCCGAGGAGAGCGGTCAGCGAGCCGAGACAGCGGAGAGAGAAAGAGAGAAGCAGGGAGATAGAGAGTGTGTGGATGGTCAAGCAGTCAGGCAGGCATGCCACCACGTGAATTCTAAAACGTTCAGGGATCGGACGACCACGACCGTCTACCATTTCCCAGATACAATGCATAGCCGAGTAGCACCATGTGTCTATACACTCACCCTAAAACCCCACCCTACCTCTGAAGCGATTGGTCCGAACTTTCGGACACGAGCTGAGTTTCATGAATTTCAATCAAATCCAGAGGGAGAGCCAAGGGGAAGAGGTAACGATTCTTGGATGAACTTCACATAACCTATAAATGATTTCCCATGCTCTAAACTTCATTTTTGATAGACATTGAAACGGTATTTGATGTTTTACGGTGTGAGATGGGTGATAAATGGTGGGGAAGGAAAAGATGAATTTTAAAATGTTGATACTGCATACAAATTTGAGGGCGTTGTATCGACTAGAAGACTTTAACATAGTCGAATTCTACGGAGGTATTTTCAACTTCTAAAAGATCGTTTCAAATTATTAACTTAATTTATAACATGCTATTTCGCTATTTAGTTACCATTTGAAGGATGTCACGGTATAACATGTAAGTGCCCAGGGGGGCGATTATGTAACTTTTTCACTTGCACTTTTTCGAAAGTCAAATCGGTTGTCTTTTTTCAATTTTAATTGGCACAAAGTTATTAAAAAAACAAACAACGTGAATTTCCGAAAATTGAATGTGGAATAGTGAAAAAGTTACATAATCGCCTCCAAGAAGCAATTTTAGGAAATTTCAGGTGAGCAAAAAAACGTTTTCAAAATTCGAATTATTATTTAAACAAAATGATTAGAAATTGCATTCGAGAGTTGATAGAGCTCTTATATCTGTAAAGAAAAATTTGAAAAAGTTAATATGTTTCGAGAAAAATATGATCCAAAATCGTCCTCTGTGATAACCATGTAAGTATCATTCAAAACAAAATTTTAATTGCTTTTTTTTTAATTCTGATTAACATACAATATACCAGAGAAACGCCAGAAACATGTTACAAGATAAACTAGAGGCTCAAAAGTGAAAAATTAAAATTTTTCTAAACTTTAAAAAAAAA
>CAKNWW010333078.1:0-12189 GCA_932074435.1 Andricus kollari
TCAAATAACTTTTATCAATACAAAATTATGACTAAAAATTCGTTTTTTAATGAAATGCTAATGATACTTCTTGTATACTCTTCGCCATTTACAATGGGTATCTTTTCTTGAATCTTATCAATCATTAAAATTAATTTTTTAATTAAAAGCATTTATATATTATAAAGTTTTTTTAGCCCATATAAAATAAACAGTACCTATAGTAAATTAAATAGCGTATTGAAATATGTAAAAATATGTTTTACTAAAGAGTTTTTTTAGCTTAAATATATAAGTTAATTTATTAAGAAATACTTAACAGTCAAACATTTATTTTATTATTTCATTTTTTAATTATCGTTTTACGATTAGCAACCTTTATTTTGAAGATAAAAAGGTTGAACTGATGGCTTATATAGACTCTGTTTTGTAAATTTGGCACTAGGTAGTACAGAAGATTGCCACCCTCGTCAAATATTTACATTCGTTTCCTCATTAGAGAAAAAATTTAATTAGTTTCATAATCATTAAGTTTACGAATTTTATTAAGGAGACTAGTGATTTCACTCTAACATACGTAGAAAATGGTGTCTTGGAAACTGATCTTTTCTTTTATATTTTTCATAAAGTTGGTTATCAATCTAGTTCCATCATCAGCTATCGATCGAAGTGATTCAAAATGCTCCTCTAGCAGTTCCCCAAAGTATGAAGAACGAGTTAGAACAGCTATCGCTCCAACTTCAGGAATCATCTACGACGTGGGAGGAAGACTTGATAGGGATTATCTTATTCATGGGGAATTTGTTCACAAAAAAGCCACACCTGCGTGGTGGGCTACTTGGGAGGATACTGTGTACGCAGACAATGGGGAAACCATTCATCAAATTGTTGTTGAGGACAGAAACGCCATTGGGAAAGCAACTGTGGAAAAAATTGACTTTGGTTTAGGATTCAACAGGGTTAGATTAAGGATCACAAGTTCATTTAACCGCGACATAAATTGTTACATTCGGTTGTATGGTCGTGCGGATAAGTATAAGGTAAAGTCAGAATCACATTTTCCAGAACCGGCAATGCCGGATAGACAAATTGGACACAGGATAGATCGCTCTTTTTCTGAACGTTGGCGTCCTACAAAGCGTGAAGATAATTGGTAACTCACAGTATTGTTGACTTGTATCTATATATTGAAATACGAAAATATGAAGACAACTATCTGAAGTTCGTTTACTCAAATAAAATAAGTAGTGTGTGAAAAAGGCCTTCAGGAATATATATCGATATATAATGGTATCGATATTAGGTATTGGTGGTATAGATATTAGGTTTTGGTGTAACATTAGTTTACAAAAGTCTAAAATACGTTTAAAATGGTGTCGTGGAAGCTGATGTTAGCTTTTATGTTAATTATAAATTTGGTCATCAATGTGTTTCTATCATCACTGGAGTGAGACCAGCTACCGGCAACTTTATCAAATCGTCTACGATCTTAGAGAAAGACTTGTTAGATGCTATCCTATTCATGGGAAATTTGTTAATAAAAAAGCCAAGCATGGGTGATGGGCTATTTGGGAAGAATTTGTGTTATTAGAAAATTATGATTAATAAAATATGTTTACCAATAAAAGTTTATATTTGTTATTGAAAATAAAATGTCTGTGTACGCAGATGATTGGTTATTTGTCATATGATTATAGTTCGGAATTTCCGTCTGAGTTACTAAAAAAAACTTTCCTACTTAACCAGGCGTATTTCTATTTTGAACCATACATATAGAAGGTACAAGAATACTAGTATGGTTAGGGTAGTATGTTTGATTTGGAAATTTATAAAAGACTCTATTAATTATTACGCAATAAAATGATCAGTATTCGTTGAAGAATATGATCAAAATTTATCATTTGATCAAAAAAAGGTTTATTCATGCAATTCGCCTACAATGATAGATTACGTAATCTCCAATATGGAGGAGTAGGAAGGTGTAAGAAAAATGAAGATCGAGGCTAGAAGGAGTTGGATCGCCAGCCAATACGGGTGTGGATAAAAAGAAAAAGCAAACAGGAAAAGAGAAGAAGTTGAGGAGCGGTAATTAAGAAAGAATTGTGAATGGAAACTTCTAAATTTGGAGAAATTTAGTGAATTGGTAGACAACATTAAAGATAGCTCTATTTTTGTTTTTGATATACGTTTATGGTAAATATTTTCCTTAAAACTAATCTCTGATAAAGCATGAATTAAGCCACTGAACTTTAAAATCGCACTATTAAGAAAAAAATCGCCATCCAAATCCTCAACACTGTCGCGGACATGATTTTTAAGAAACATTTTGAATGGCCCACATTTAAATAACCTTATTTCGATTATAATTAAATTTATTTCGGCGAAATCGCGGTAACGTGTCAGCTGCAACGACGTGTCACGGCCGTGAGATAGGCGGTTCCATTTTGCAATGGATTGAATACGACAATCTGGCAAGATTCTCGTGCACCATGAGGACACGGAGCGACTCAAAGACGACCGCCTGCATTTTTCCCGCAAGTTTGTTAGCATTTCGATTATATGCAGGGATGCTTGTTCAAGGGTATGAACTAGCGAAAGCTTGACACCTTATTACGGGGTAAGACCGAGGAGGAAAATTGGGAGTTGGAAAACCGAGATAAAGGTCGAGACACAATAAACCAAGGGTTGTTAAAAGTATGGCATGGTTTATTCGACCACTTACATTTCTGGATTCAACGGAGGTTGCTCCAGGAGTCGAGGGAGTGTTGCTTAGAATACTTGGCGGCAAGGGCGACGAGGATGAGGCGGAAATGCTACCGGACAGGTAGGCGATGATGACCCAAAGCAGATGAGAACGAGAGCATATTGTCCCTCGGCCCGACACTAATGACGCGGCACAAGAAAACAAAGATAGTATTCCCGAGGGCGAGCTAACCCAGACTGAAAAGCTGCTATGCCTCTGCTCGGGACGTCGGGTCCCCTCGGGGGATTCCGTTCCGTCTCGTGTGCGGCCCGGCAACCCTTTCGTGCAGGGCCGTACCAACTCCCGCATTATGGTAACAATTCTGTTATAACCTCTAAGATGACTGATGATGACGACTAGCTTAACAGAATATTCTGGGCATAACCGTTGCAACTCTCTTATGACGTTTTTATACTTGTTTTCTTTTTCATTCTCCTTAGCTGTAATGTTCTTGTTGACTGGTACTGAAAATTCGATAACGAACATGGTTCGTTTCTCAAAGTCAAGGAGAACTATGTTTTCCAGATGAGAAAGTAAGTCCGATTTTCCAGAGGGGCATCTTTCTCTCTATGCACCTCACTATATGAGGATGAACCTTTAAGCTTTCCGACAGACAGATGATAATTCTATGGGAGGTTGAATCGGAAGCTATCTTATACTCAATCTAGACCATAGATAGACAGCGCTGGTGGATTCCTGCGTCGTGGCAGACTTACATGTCAATTAGTAGGTGTTCTCGGCAGTCTACTACACCTTTTTTTTAAGTCACGTTGTTTGTATATCTCTCGCCACATAGGCCCAATTGTTTGAAAAATAATGTTGTTTAGGATAGATGTGAAGATCTTATACACCGTATGTAGCAGTACAGTGCATTCTAACACCAGCCACTGCGGAATGTACAGTTAAATATGAGGTGAAGGAGTGGGCCAGATGTCGGTGTGTAGAAGCAAACTTCTTTCACTCGAAGTTCTTGATACTATCTGGTCCTGCAGCGTAAAAGTTCTTCGTGCTCCTAAGTGCCTTTTTCACCTCTTCGACAGTAATTGATGGATATTTCTCCTAAGACATTACGGGGTTTTCGCAAAGCTCCTTGAAGCGGATGATATTCTTAGTGTCTTCCTTTAATTTCAGTAGTGGGATCTTGTAAACCTCTTTTCAAAAAGTCTCTACCTCATCGGGCTTGGGGGGGCTTTTGACAGAAACAGAGAAATCGCTGTAGAGGCGTGATGGGTGAGCCAGAAATGGTTGATTCTCCCAGACCCACCCCTCCCTCTTCAATATTCTCCTCCTTGCGTTACACAAAATACGTATTTTTTTAACAATGTGTTGCTTGATGTTGTTTTGGTGTTTTGATCCGTCGTCGGTTTAAGCCTTTGACTTAAATTAGCTAAAGCTCTCGTTGCACCATAAACTGAACAATTGATGGTCCTGAGGTCATACTTTTCCGAGTTATCCTCACAAACAGAGGCATCCATTTAAGCCAGATCTTGGGGATTAGGAGGAACCTGGATGTTAATGTTCCTCTTTGGCCTGGAATCGCTACCGTTTCTCAGGGGTTGCTCTGCGTTTATATCCAGTTTTCGAGAAGTAGACAGCTTGATTTCGCAAAGACTGATGCAAGACCTGCTGATGCCCCGGGTGTTCCTGGCACCACAGAGTGTGTATATGCGCCATGAAGCTTTCTTCCTGAAGTCGGAGGTGATCGAAACTGTTTGCCGACTCATTGCCGGGTGCCATGTGCGTTCAATCGCTTTTAACCGTATCTACAACTCAGTTTAATGGTGTCATTGTTGTACCCGCGAGCAGCTAGAGAAAGGGTTCGTGGATCCTTGTAGAGCCCCGCATTTAATGACAAGGTATCCCGGAGTCACCATTTAAGAGACTTTACCCATGTGCCATTCACCTATCGACACGGTTGTTACGCTTTCGATTGGGGGTTTTTACTTCGGGACCATCCCTGGACAATTGAGTGCGACTGCTTATTATTAGTTATTGTTACCATATTCAGCAAAAACTCTTGCTTCCTGAAGAATACCTACAAAATAAATTAAAAATATTCAAATAAAAGCAGTCAACTGGACTGGTCACTTTCGCAAGTCACGTTTTCGAAGAGTCACGTTTGCGGCAAGTCATATTAGTTGCGGATCTGCCGCTTCCTGACATTCTGCGCGGGAGAAGAATGAAACACACTACTGTGATTAGTCACAAAAATAATTGAAGTCACCCTACCACTTTTTAATAATATTTGTGGACTACACATTTTTGCTAAATGAGAGATGCCGCAATATGAGCTGTCATCAAGAAGAATTTTGCAATTCTTGAAAGAATGACTTAGGGATATAAAATCATAAGAAATTACTGTTTTAGTAAGAGTGATAATAATTTATTTCTAGAGAGTGAAGACGTATTAAAAGAAATAATTTTCACGTAAAACGTAATAACATTAGACACTTCAACTACTTTTCATATTTTCTGGTTTATTATATTTTGTGTAGGATATAAGTTAAGCATTATTTTAAAAGTTCCGCTTCTATTTCACAGACCCGTATATGTTTATATTGTAAACGAACAAATAAATCATGTACTTTACAAAAAGATACTTTACCAAAAATGTTAATTTATAGATAAAATAATTATATTACTATATAATTTTCACCTCTTATATTTTAAATGAGTTAAAGTGGGCATCTTAAACATATATATCGTATCATTGTTTCAATAAATTGAGGCTGTACTTGATTAATACAATCTGTGATTACAACCTTATCAATTAAGTTGTATGCCCATATTTCTCGCACTCTGGGGTTAAGGAAATATTTATTTATATAAAAAATTGCGATTTCAGGGTAAATCAGAAAAGAATGTCAATCACCAGAAAATTCTATTTTCACCTTTTTTTAAGAATAATAGGTACGTGATTTCTTGATATCATAAACTATTGAAAATGAATCTGGATGTATATTTGTGGGCGTTCGCATGAAGAGGACCCTTACGAATTTTGTATAGGAGCATATAGCCGGATAAATTCGCGGCATTTGAGTCATAAAATAAACCCTTTTAAGTTCAAAGCCCAGTCACCGGGCCCTTTTCATGGGGACGCACACATTTAAACTGTTTATTCAAGCGGTTAGTAGAAGTACCAACACATTTTTTCAATAATTGATTAAAAATTTTTTTAATTTAAGTACGTAGTAGCAACCATTTTCAGTAATCAATCAGTTATTAATTACTTGTGAAATATAACTAATTCAATTTTCGTGGTGTAATTGGGGTTCAAATATCACTATGTGTGGATTTAAAAAGGGCCAATTTTTAGAGTGTATGACATTTTTCTCTCTAGATACCTGAGGAGATTAGCCCTAGTTAAGCCAAAAATATATGCGCAGTAATCCTTGGTAGGTCGTCGGCATGCGCAGTTGGTCATGGTGGATCGTAGGCATGCGCGGTGGATCATGATGTGCTGTAGACTTCCGCAGTGGGTTATGGTGATCTGTAGACATGCGCAATAGGTTATTGCTGGTTGAATTTATGCGCTATATGTCACCGTTACAATCATGGTTTGAACTATGGTGCAGGCTACAATCACAGCCATAAATGTAGGTATTTGTATTATAAAGAGAGTTTTATTTTTAAAGTCGCACCTCAATAATTTTTCAGGAAAGCGTTTAATGCTAAAAAGATTGCGACAAAAGTTGTAGGGTTTGCAGGGAGGCATACGATAGTGACCTTGACTTTGACCTTGGCCTTTATTCTTGAGACTCGTTGACGGTTTACTTGAATTTTTTTAATAGAAGCTCCCTTTTTACAACCGGAAATGTAACACTAGTGCGAGAAATTCTGCGTTCTATACCTCTATTTTACTGTCGCAAACTCATATCCCTGGGGTATAAAGGTCAGGTAGGGATCATACAGGTTACAATTTTCATGCTCGTGTCTTTGAAGTTTTCGATTCCAGAGCTTCTCGTATCTTTGGAGTTCGAGTGTATTGGTTCGGTACTCATCTGTCAACTTAAAGATAGTTAGGGAGCGTCCATAAACCACGTAGCCTGTTTTTCTTTTGTTTATAACGTTGTCTCCTTTATCACTTAGCGGCAATTGTCTTTTGTTTGAATAAAGACGAGAAGGCGATTGCCGTTAAGTGATAAAGGATATAACGCTATAAACAAAAAAAAATGAATCTCGAATAGTAACTAAAAATCGCTGGATTGTCGAGGTACGAAATGGGCACCTAAGATCTGTTTTTAAGTTTGTATCACAAACTCTAAGCCTGCAGCATGCAAAGAAACTCAATAGTTACCATCGTATAGCTGGAGCTATCTTAAACAGATATCGTCCTACTATTCATATGCAAGATGCGGACATCGAACGCGCTAGAGATATGATCGCTAGGTCAAATAGGCCTAATGTTGTGCAGGCGAGAGTAGAGGTAGATAACTTAATACGAAGGAACGGTCAGTGGATAGGACTTGATCCACAAAACCTTTTACATTTTTCTGAACTTAATTTAGACTACCTGAAAGACCTGACTGTAGGCACTTACCAAATACGTCTTTCCTCCTCGTATATTCAAGCCAAGTTAGTGAGAGATAATGATGAGCATTTTCAGCTTGATGAAAACATCAATGAGCCGGGATTCTTGAGAGAACGTCTATATTCACATGTTGCTAGTGTGGTATTGTATCCGGGATATGCACGACATCAAAACAATATCAGATATCGCTATAACTCATGACTAAATACCACATTGGATGCTGCAAATAGAGAGGTCGAAATATTAAATGAATAAGAAGTGAATGTGTGTGCGCATGTTGGTACACATACGCGCGCATACGCGCCTGCATATACAATATATGTATTGGCTTAATTGGCTGCGCAACAGCGTCTTGTCTTCACCGAATGGGCATCCATCTTGCCTTAATTGGCTGGGCAACAGCGCCTTGTCTCAACCGACGAGGCAACCCGTCTTGCCTTAATAGGCTGGGCAGCAGCGCCTTGTCATAACCGACTGGGCAACCACAGCGCCTGGTCTTCACCGACGGGGCAACCCGCCTTGCCTTGATTGGCTGGACTGCGTGGGGTCTCAAAATCCAAACTTCCAAGTCCTCGTCGTGGACCCTGGAGGCTACATCTAAAATCTGTAGCGAATGAATGACGGCAATGGGAAATGCATTTATCGCAAGTACTTCATTTTAATAAATGTAATTAGAATTTCTTTTAAACGTTTGTTATAGTTATTTACCATTTTTCCAATGATTAACCTGTATGATCTCTACATGACCTTTACACCCCAGGGATATGAGTTTGCGACAACAAAATAGAGGTATAGAACGCAGAATTTCTCCAACTAGTGTTACATTTCCGGTGTTAAAAAGGGAGCTTTCATTCAAAAAATTCAAGTTAACCGTCAAACAAGTCTTAGGAATAAAGGCCAAGGTCAAAGGCAAGGTCACTATCATATGCCTGCCTGCAAACCCTACAACTTTTGTCTTGATCTTTTTAGCATAAAACGCTTTCCTGAAAAATTATTGAGGTGCGACTTTAAAATAAAACTCTCTTCATAATATAAATATCTACAATTATAGCTGTGATTGTGGCCTGCATCATAGTTCAAACCATCATTGTTACGGTGACATATAGCGCATAAATTCAACCAGCAACAACCTATTGCCTACGAGCCACCATTTCATAGTGATATTTAAACCCCAATTACACCACGAGAACCTAATTCACTAATTACTAGTGAAATTCAGCTAATTCAATTAGATGAAAGTGAGCCACTAAGTACTAGTATAAAATAAGGACTTCAATAAGTCGAAATAATTAAACTTGTTGGACGGACAATTCTTAAATAATTCAAGTTTGGAGTAGAAATTTTCCGTCATTTTTCGATATTCTCATTACACCTTCTAATACTTGCGAAAAGTGGCCTAATAAGGGTGTGACCTTGAATATATTTTTAGTATTTAGATTTAGTATTAAAAATATTTGGTCGATTCTCATAGGTGAACAGGTGGATATTCTAATAGGTAAATAGGTGATTCTCTTAAGTCGAAATAATGCCAAGAGCTTCAATTTAAGCCGGCCCCGACGAATATCGGACTGAAAGAAAAGCTTCCAGTACAGTGGTCTCAAAAACCGTATATCTTCACTTTTCTTACTTTTAAACAAAGGATAAAACTATAAACGATAAATATAGATAAACGGGTAAATATTTTTTTATTGTATAATCTAAGTGAAATATATAATTTTAAAACGTGTTGTGTCTAATTTTTTTATTTTTATAATTTTCATTTCTTAAATTCTAAATCAGTTGCTTATTGTAAGCGAGAAATATTGCATGATAAACGGTACTAAGACACTTTATTTTTATAATTTTGTAGCTGTATTTGTATTTTTTATTGCTTACGCGATCGCGAAGATAAAATTTAAGCAAAAATGTTTAATAGGAGAAAAGTAATTAATGACACAATACAAATTGATAAAAATATTTTTCTTTATTTTCCAAAACACGTAACGCCTTTTAATAATTAAGAAAAAGGGTTTTACAATACTTAGACGAATTTTTACAATGTCAAATTTTTACTTATCGTGATACCATAATACAATGATAGTGCAGGTATCTAGACAATGATCATCTACGTCTTTAAGCATTTGATATCCTTTTTAAACTGAAACATGTTGCGTTTAAACTATTTTGTATG
This sequence comes from Andricus kollari, assembly GCA_932074435.1. NCBI lineage: Eukaryota > Metazoa > Arthropoda > Insecta > Hymenoptera > Cynipidae > Andricus > Andricus kollari. The sequence continues at coordinate 9,424 of CAKNWW010333078.1, forward strand.
TTCTCAGTCTGAAATAAATATTGTCATCATTAGACCAATTTTATTCTTTCTTTATAACCGGGTTTCCTTTATCGAAAGAAAATGAGAAGAACGACAACTATTCCACGTTACGTCTTATTAATGGCTTCCTCGAATCCTATGGGTAAATATCTTTATGTCAGTTATTTCATGAATTATTTCCCCATTACCTAGGTTTGACTTTTTTATTAACCTTATGAATAGGATGTTCTTTACCAATTCTTCATTCAACTTTATAGATGATTGGATGGATTTGGTCGTTGTTTAAAGCGACATCTGATTCACTCATGATTTATATTTTGGTATACTGCCAAAGGGGAATAAATCCTTTCCACTGATAGCTGATAATAGAAGCACATTGTAAAAAAAGACTTTATAATGAAGATAACAGCGAAAGTCAGCTTCTACGACATCAATCTTTACGTATTTAGAAGTAGAATCAATTGCGTCTTTAGTGAGATTTGTAAACTTTATGATTATGAAACGACATTAACTCTTTCGTGAATCAGAAAATAAATACCAGCAGATTGATTTACTCATTAATAAATAAAACTGCATGGTCACCAGACTGTGAGTCATTAGTGATATTCAGGCTTTGTATGAAGTCAATTTCTAGAAAAAACTGGATCTATCGTTTGACAAGCTAGATGATTTGGTATTACCGTTTCTGGAAGATGATAGTCTGTCTTCACCTTTTACTCATGTGGACGACCGTACAACTGAATGTAACTATTGATGTTGCGGTTAAATTCACTTCTGATCCTTAATCTGACCTTGTTGAATCCTAAACCAAAATCAATTTTTTTCACAGTTGCTTTCCCATCGAAATTTTTATCCTTAACAACAATTTGATAAATTATTTGCCCATCGTCTGCATACACTGTATCCTCCCAAGTAGCCCACCACCCAGGTTTGGCTTTTTTATAAACAAATTCCCCGTGGATAGGATGGTCTCTACCAATTCTTCCGCCGACATCGTAGATGATTCCGAAAAATTGAACGATATCTGTTCTACCTTGTGCTCCATATTTTGGGGAACTGCTAAGGGGCCATCTTGATTTTCTTCGATCCATAGAGGAAGATGTAACCACATTCATAATCAACATTAAAAGAAATGTAAAAGCGAATATCAGCTTCCAAGACACCATTTTTTACGAATTTCAGAGTGGATCCATTGGTGTCTTCAGTAAAAATTTTAAGCTTTATGATTATTAAAACTGCTTAAACTCTTCCGAGAATTAGGAAACGAATGTTAAGATGTGCCGAGGGTGGCAAGATTATATTTAATCTAGTGCTAAATTTACATAACAGAGTTTAAATACGCAATCAGTTTACGTGATTTACGTTCACAAAAGAGGAGGAAACAAAAACTCTTGCGAAATATCTTCAAACCATTTTTATGATGGATGATATGTTTACGATTATTAGAGATTGGGGAGTATTAAATATAATGTACTTTTTGCAACTGCCACCTAAAAATGACATCGGCTCTCAGTAGAACCACGGTAAATCACACGTATGGCCACGTCTCACAACTGTGAGATAGTTGGCATGATGAAATTAGGACGACGGGCCGGCAAAAGCCTTGCGTATTTACTCAAATGGTATAGTCGTTGCAACTCCCTGTTAAGGTCTTAATACCTCTCCTCCTTTTCTTTCTTCTTGTCAGTGATGTTGTAGTCGGCCGGAGCCGAGAATTTGATCACGAATATGGTTTGTTTCTCGAAGTCTTAGAAAACAATGTCAGGCCTCGAGTGTGCAACGGAGACTAATTTCTGAAAATTGTTGTTCCAGAAAAGTTGGCACTTCTCGTTTTGAACAAATGACTCTATCTGCTTAGGAGCGTTCGACAGGACAGGGTCGCGGCCAACACCGTAAGAGCGATAATGATGGTAATAAAGCACTCTCAGTACCGCATTATGTCTGTAGATATTCGTTGTTCCCGCATGGCTGGGACACCCAGATAGTATGTATTCTAGGTAATCTGCGTGTGCATGACACGCTCTGCCCCTATCCCTGGGAACTTCCTGACATAAAATGCGCTCATGGTATACTAAGGTGGAAATTTCACCGTCCTGGCATGCGAAAATGAAACCTTCTCTACCTGAATTAAGCCTCGATGATCTAAGAAAATCCAAAATTTGCTCCTTCGAGAAGGACTGTTTTTCTACATACCTGGGCAAATTTATGTGCATTTTCTTGTCGAGTAGCTGTTTGTGGAATTTTTCCACTTCTGCTTTTTTTACTTTGGCTTTCAGAAGTGAAGCATCTAGATGCCTACTCCACGGCTTTGTAAAGCCATGCTTCTTTGCCAATCATCTCGTGATTCCTGACCATTTTTAGAAGAGTGTCTTTTTATTTGCAGCGATGTAAGCTGTACGTAGAACAATTCGGTTATGGAGACATTGGAGATTCAGAAGTCCGCGTCCGCCTTGCCGGTGTGAGGTTTATAATCGCGGAAGAGACGAATTGATATGCAAGCTTTTATGCATATGCATGATCTTACGTGTGGTGATATCAAGGGCCGTAAGCTTGTTCTTCTTCCAGTGCACCACCCAAAACGAGTAAAGTAGAACCGGGCCGGCAAGCATGTTAGTTGTACATACCTTTTTCAACGCCGACAGATTAGAAGACCAAACCAGCCGAAGAAGATGCTTATATATGCTTCGAAGAGACTCCTTCACTGATGTTACGTCTTGTATGATGCTTTGAATCATTGGTCATTGGGAATGCCAATAATCTTTCTTT